>CM068830.1:0-129702 GCA_028554795.2 Sinohyriopsis cumingii
AAACTAAAAATAGATTGGCCATTTACCATAAACTTTTGCCCTCCTTTCCTTCGCTGGTTAATATGCTTGTAAATACACCACCCACCCCCACCCACCCACCCCCACCCCGAACATACTACAAGTGTTGCTGCAGGCAAGTTAGCGATTTGTTCATCCACGTATTGTTTTGTTATAGCATTAGCACCATCAACATACTCTTTGTCATCAGCAATCGACTTAACAGCGCCTCTAATGCTTCTGCTTTCAATGATCTCGGCCACGTTCTTTGCAACAACACCCTTCGACTTCACAATAATATCTTGAATGCAAATATTAGACGTTTTAAGTATAACAGTGTGATCTTCAAAAATCACAAGCTCGCCTGGATCAACGTCAACGACTAGTAAACTCAAACAAATCCGCTTTGGTGGCAAACCTTCTCAGACCCATATCAGTAACGTTCGTGAATTTTAATAGACATTTTGTTATAATATTAAACGTACTTTAACTTGAAATTAATAAGTGCTTGCGGATTTGCAGCTCAAATGCATGCAACGCTTTAACAACATGTTTACCACATATTGGTCCATCAAACTCATTTTGCACTAGTATCGTTGAATAAAGTAGTGAATGTTTACCGTGCCGGGTGAAATAATTAACAACTTCAACCGGTGGCGCAAGTCATTATGAGTCAAAATTATCATTTTTATCCATGGCTGTAAATCGTACAGAATATCTTTAATCAGATTTTGCATTAATCGAGTCTTTTAAGAGCGTAATAATTACATAGGGTCTATCAGCCGAAATGTACGTATGTGTCGACAATTGTTAATAATAATCTTAATAATAAGACGTAATGGCGCCTATGGTTTAATTTTCTCAATGGCTGATGGGGTTTCGACGTTTTTAGAATAATTCTGTAAGTTCCTATTGGTTGTGCTAGGTCACATGAATAGGCCAAAGTGACGCTTAATGAGTAGTGCTATTTGTCATGCGAGGTCTATTGCAAAAAACAGTTCCAATAGACAGTGCATATAAGAAGAGAACTGAGCAATCAGATTCGTTCCGATTTTGAAGTCATTCATATTTCGTGTGTTCCTGCTGTAAGTCTGCAGACGTGTTTTATATTGTACTTAGATTATCACGGAATAAAGCAAGAGAATAATTTGGTAATGCCTTAGAACAATTTGGGAAACTAGTTGCTTAGACACATAGAGCGTTACCTAGGGTAGTTCATATTTTATTTCTTGTTGTTTTGGTGACTGTGCAATACATGCATCTCGCCGTAGATTGCTCGTGGCGAAATACCAATATAACACGATGTACACCGGTACTTTAGCTCTGGTCGTGTACATTTTTGTTCTCTGTAATTAATAGAAGACGCATTGGCTTATGCGACACAGTAATCGCTTGGATCTTGTCAAGGAGTGTCAATACACTTACGACTTTCTGCAGCCGAAGGGATTGTGTAACCATATATATATATCGTAGCATGTATTTTATGGATTTCCTCTCTGCATTTGGTTTATTTCTTAATTATGACGAGATTGGTATATTTATAGCTGGATGCATGGATGGGCTGGAAGAGCCCGAATGGTGACGGCATGACCTGCTGTCATGACGTGCAGTGTGGTTGCGTAACCATTTAACTAAATTCATCATACGGTGTATCTGTTACCACAAAGGTTCGTTACAAAGAAAATTAGGAGTATCCGTCGATGAATCAAGGGATGGGAGGTCTAACTTGTAACAATATAACACAATGGAAGACATGAGTCCGCAGCCCTCGGTAGTTCCAACCCTGCTAGTTTATCCTAATTGCGTCTGCTAATTTCCAGTTTACCATGCTTATTTCTCCCGGGGCGTAGGATTGTGTAATTCTTGAGAAGATCGAAGAATAGCGATATGAATTCCGAACTTCAAATAAGGGCAATATACACTGCGTTTCATTTACAAGGACATAGGGTTGTATGATAGTATGAACCATACTTATTTTTCTTTGTATCAAATGGTTGTGTGAACCATACTTAATTGTTTCTTTGTATCATATGGTTGTGCGAACTGCACTTATTTTTCATTGTACCATATGGTTGTGTGTGTGTGTGTGTGTGTGTGTGTGTATATATATATATATATATATATATATATATATATATATATATATATATGCTGAATGTAAGAACCATGTTAATATTTTTTATATATGAATCTTTCTTTACATGTTCCTTGTGGTAGTCTTGTATCATGTAAGTGTAATGGATGGGTTTGTGAGTCTATTTGCGTATAGATTGTCGTAAATATTTATTCATTTCATAAACTCACATTCACTCACATTGTGTTGGTTTTTTCACTCGGCCCAAAAATCTATTCGGTTACAATCCTGTTTCATAGATATTATTCGAGAGGAAAAAATATTTTGTTTCGACTGTTCAGCGGAAATAGAAAGTGCTCATTATTCGGACTATAATATTTTAGAACTGGATAAGGCCATCTTGATAACGTCACGGATTTTGGAGGACCAGTACATTTCCGGATTTGAAATTTATAAGGAACTTATCATTTATTTAGGACTTTCATAAACCTTTATAACGATTACTTTTATATTCATTTCATGAAATAATACTGCAAGTTCCTCTCACATTTTCCTTTATAACATTGATAATTAAACTGGTTCTTAAGTTTTACAAGACTTTTTGGTTTTGCCTCTTTTCTGTTATTAAGTTTGTGACTATGGTCGTAAAAACTTGTAATAATTCTTTTGCTTCTGCCAGCAAACTCGGTACAAAAGCGCTCTCTCTCTCTCTCTCTCTCTCTCTCTCTCTCTCTCTCAGTTTTGAGTGCAGACTGCTGGAACTAGAGTCTGTGTGGACTTATGAAAGACATTTCATTAGACATCTATATCAAGATACTGTTCGAATAGATTTCTGACAATTTCATACATGTGGGAGATACGGAGTGGGGGGCATATTGGGCTAAATCCCATTGAACCTTTCCCGCATATTGTCTTCGCTCCAATTTGAAAACACAGACACACACTTGCATGTACACAGCCACAGAGACACACAGACAAACACTCGTGTGTGTGTGTGTGTGTGTTTAACTTTTTTAACCAGCTCGATTAAAGACGCTTTTCACAAGGTGGGATACAATTTAGTTGTCTCGTAATCACGAATTGCTATCTCGTAATTACAAAATATCTCGTAATTACGGGATAATAAGTGGTACATAGGAAATACTAAGTCGTAAGTACGAGATGCAAGAAAAACTGACGCTAACGGGCTTACGTAGTGTTGCACTTGCATTACCTTAAAACATAAGTTCGAAACCAATAAAACTTGTGGTTTACGATGTTAATTGTGGAATGTGGTTTGGAGAAGTTGCTGAAAGAAAAGGAATATAGATTTGCATCTTAATCTCTACACTAGGTCAATTATAGCAAACCTTGTAAAAGTATCATATATGGAGTGATCAGTGTGATTAAGTTAGCAAATTTAGCGTTGGTCTCGAGGTTTCAATGACGTGCGAAGATTAAAAATGTTTGAAAACTTGTCAGACAGCTGAGTAACTGATGAAGAAAAGAATTATGCGAACATTTCATTCTGGATTATCTAAATCTATATATCTAATATTTTGATAAATACATTTATGTTAACCAAGATATGTCTCGGAAATGGACCACAATTGCTATAAAATAAGGCGACAGAGGAAATGGACCGTATGGCTATATAATAAGACGACAGAGGAAATGGACCGTAATGGCTATATAATAAGACGACAGAGGAAATGGACCGTAATGGTTATATAATAAGACGACAGAGGAAATGGACCGTAATGGCTATATAATAAGACTAAAAAGATAATGGACCGTAATGGCTATATAATATGACGACAGAGGAAATGGGCCATAATGGCTATACAATAAGACGACCTTCAAACGAGGAAATTCGACCTATAACCACAAATTGACGGGTAAAATAAACAAATATAATTGTATTCTAATACTGGTACTTTTGCCATAAAATATTAAAAAACTGAACCCACTATCCTCTGGCAGGAAGCTTGATTTATTCGGAGTACAGTCGAGTGAACAGGCATGATTGTCGGACTGGATAAAATGATAAAATATTTAATAGATAATTAAAAAGAAGATTAGTGTACTTTACCTTAATTTTGCTTTCGATCCTTCCTTTCCATTCTTCCAAATTGTACTGATCGTTAACCACGCCGACGAATCGACCAACTCTCCGCATAAAAGCCATCTGAAAGAACGGATGCTTGAATTGTACGCCTTTTTATTACAGTATTAAATGACAAGATCTAATAATAATAATAATAACGCGAACGCGAATGCCGTATGTAAAATGAAATGTTCGAAGGACTTAAATTTCTAGCTCTAAACTTGTTTCCTAAGCGAATACGTCTTACAACCGCATTAGGAAAATAGATCGTCATGTCTTTAACTTCCACCCTGATATCTCCAACAAAATTATTCCATAACAATAGATGCACTAATAATCATTGCAATCACTTGTCATTCCATGGGTTAAAAATAAATTTAAATACAAATTAACAAAGTCTGACCCGTGACCTGTTTCATTGGGTGAGGGGGTCAATTAATTTTAATGATTTAAACCTTGCAGTCGGACATACGGGGAATTATCACGTAACATTCATCACAACGCGGCCGCCATATTTGTTTGGGGGAAAACAAGTAATCACATATCTTATTTAAAATGCCTAAGAGCTTTTGTGTAACAGGTTGTACTTCCAACAAAAGGAAAAATCAGGATCTAACGTTTTATGTAATACCAAGTAAAAGCTTACGAAGAGAAAGATGGTTACATGCAACTAGCAGAGCGAAGCTAAATCCTGACGGCAGTATCAACAAAAGTAAACCCTGGTCTCCAAGATCCGGACACTGTTACGTTTGTTCAGCACAATTCATTACTGGTAAGTATTATGCTAATTTATTTCCTTTCATTTAAACCGTTATCTGATTTACTGTAAATGATGAGAAATGGAATTAAAATTTGTTTACTATAGCGGGTTCTACCCCACCCTAAAGTCAATTTCGTTTCACTTAATACCCGTTCCCAACACTAAACTGCAGTTCTGCAATAAATTTCGTGATAGTGCAGAACAACAATCTACATCTGAAATAAGTTTTCTGTTCTAATTTTTCAGGTCTAAATGTCAATGACTCATCACATCCAGGTTATGTGCCCTCTATATTTCCAAGCACCACCACAAGTAGACAAGTTGATGGGAAAGAAATGTCAAAAGTAAAGGGTTGGCCGCTTTAAACGACCTGCAAAGCGATCAAGTAGTGCAGGTATATGTATATATATATATATATATATATATATATATATATATATATATATATATATATATATATATATATATATATTTGATGTAATCAATTCTTGTGTGTCTATTAGTATTATGACCTTGTACAGCTGATTTAAGATTTCTGTTTTAAACAGATTTACAGATTTGCATAGATTCGTGTATAAAATCTGCACGCCAATTTACAAAACATTGGTGCAAGTTTGTAGATTGTATAACCTTAAATGAATCATGATGAACAATTTGTTCAATAAATATTGAGATTTGTGAAATTTCATACTGTTCCCATGAGTAATACATATGCCTCTTTTAACAGTGAAATTGGCTGAACCATGACAGGCAAGGAAGAAGTTGAAGTTAATAGATGACACCTCACAACTGGAGATACCATCTTGTACTTTGTCAGATAACAATGATACTTTGGAAGAGGAATCTCAGCAGCTGGAAACAAAGTCACCTGAAGTTGAGTCTATTTCAACTGCACCACAACTGATGCCAATGAAACAACCATTGGAAAAATCTGAGAGAGAGATGCTGTATATGGAAATCGAAAATCTTAGAAAAGAAAGAAATGACGCCTTACAGAAAATATCAAGTTTGGAACAAATAATTAGTGCTACCTCTCTTTCATCAGTTTCTGTAGAAAGAAACAATGATGCCTGCCAGATAATGACTGGCATTAGCTGGGATGTATTTTTAAAGCTGTTTACCTTTTTAAGTACCTGCATTACAAGTAAATGGTCAAATCATGCCAGCCTGCCACTAAAGGAACAACTATTTTTTAACACTTGTGAAACTACGTCATAATGTGTCTTTTAAGTTACTTACATATGTAAAAGGAACTCCCTAATCAACGACAATTGACTCCTTCTGGAAATGGATTGATCTCATGCATGCCAAAATTGGATTCATAATCAAGTGGACTGATAGAGAGACAATATTCAGCACAATACCGCCAATGTGCAAATTCAAACTCCCTCGTCTGACTTCAATAATGGGTTGCTTTGAAATATTCATTGAAGAACCTATTATTTATTGGCAAGTGCACAATGTTATAGTTAATACAAAATACACTGCACAGTTAAAGTTTGTATTTCTTGTTCACCTCTTGGGTCCATATATTTCATATCTAATGCATGGGGAGGCAGGGCTTCAGACATTAAAATAGTTCGCTAGTCAGGCTTTATTGGTTCACAGTATCACATGCCAGGAGACCAGATACTTGGTGATAAAGGATTTACGCTTAGAGATGATTTTGCCACAATTTGTAGTGCAGAATTCCTTACACCATCTTTTACTAAAGGAAAAATAAAACAGTTACCAGCAATGTTTTTTTTTTTTTACATATCTGTGTCTCATAGCATATTTGCCCATGTCCTTATAATGAGAATTCATCCTCCCATGGATGAACCTCCATAAAGAATTCTGAAACAATCCAGACCATAATACAGACCCAGTCGGGGCAGAGAGTGACCATGTTGGCTAAAGCGCTCAACGTTACGGATCACTGCCATCTCACCTCTGTCTGCGTGAGTTCGAGTCTTTGGCTCGGCCGATGTGGGCATGTGAGAAAGCTTGCCAGTAGCTTTTCGTGGGTCGGTGGTCCTTTCTGGGTTTTTCCTGGGTTCTTCCTCCACCATTATTACTGGCTGCATGTATATCCTATCTTATTCTGAAAACTGGCGTTAAACCCTTTAAAACAACAGACCCAGTCTAATGTCCAACTCGCAGGCACGTGCGTCCATTACCCTAGTTCTTTTTAGGGTCCAGAATACTCATTTCACATCAGCGCGCGGGTTGGAACGTGGAATCAGGTAATACTTACAACTTAGTATTACGTCAATAAAACCAGTTCTAAGAGCCCCACCCACTCCTCCAGAAAACAGCACTAAAACAAAAACATTTTAATATCAATAAAACATCACGTGTCTGTATGCTGAATTTGCCTATGCAATGGAAAGCTGAAGGGCTCAAGAATCGGTATTAAGATGGATATATTCATCCTACTGTGTGAATGTCTACTAGTGTAAGTTAGTATCCACTTCAGTTAATTTTTGTGTCGTCACTACCGGCCCAAGAATATAACTGCCTTCGCTCTGATGCTACGAGGAATGAAAGCAAAAGAAGAATGTTGTTTGTGATCGCCAAAAATGATGAAAGGCCATGGGGGACCTCATAGGCTTTAATCCTCACGAGTGAAATTTCCATTTCGGCCAGGGACTAATCTATCATGATCGTCTTACAATAAACCTGGAAACAGAGGATATGGAATATCAAATTAATCCATCCTTCTGGTCATAAAAGTTGATCTTGAAAATACCCCGCAAAGATACGAGGCCATGTAAGAATAGGAACCGATGTCAAGGCCTTTAAAGAAATTGCGTGTCCTATAGAAGGAAGATAAGAAAATCCACCACTGTGTTCAACGAGGGGTAGTTAGGATTAATGCGTTTTCTACTGCTCCAATCATTAGAGATTTTCCACTTTTCATCATAGACCTTGGACGTAGAATGTCTAATGGCCTGAATGATGCACTTTGTCTTTTTCTCAACACTTTGTCCTGGCGAATAGATCTTGTGAGATGAGGCAAACGTGAAGGTGGATAACCTGTGGGATGTTATGTAAGAGGAAGCCCTGTTCTGCAGCAAACTTCCCCACCTCACAGGCAATATGCTGGTCTGGTCTATCGGCAGGTAGAGGTATTGTTCAACCATCGTTTCCAAATGGGACTGTCAAGATACGTTTGTGAAAGAGTAAGTTTTCAAGTAATAAACATTTTTTAAAAAGCCAAGGCACAAAAGTAGAAGCATGATCAGGGTCAAAATTTATTTTTCTAATTTATCAACAAGATAAAATCTGTTACTAAAATTATAATACAGAACATGCGAACTATCAGGCACAACAGGCTCGTAATGGAGTAATTCCAATATCCTAGACCCAGACCCAAATAAACATATTTCTATTGATAATGATCCTAATATAAACTCACGCTCATAGAGAAATATAAACTATGAATTATTTGTTTACAGAATCAATTTTTATGGTCATGAACACAATGAACTTGATTTTGGACAAGATGAAGTCCAAATTACAATTATAAATAAATATAATAATGGAGAAGAAAACATTCAAATTAAATATCCATAACACTTGCCCCCATAAAAAACGATTTATACACAAACGTTGCATTTTAACTATCAGTCAAGCATACTTGTGTATACAAATTACATAAGATGAAGTCTTATGAATGACACATAATATACATCAAGCAAAATAATACTTCAATACAAGCGAAAGTGCATCTACAATTAGAGACCGCTCCGATGGCCTAGTGGTTAGAGTGTCCGTCTCGGATACGGGGAGGTCGTGGGTTCGATCCCTGGCCAAGTCATACCAAAGACTTACAAAAATGGTACTAACAGCTGCCTCGCTTGGCGCGCAGCATTAAGAGGTTAGTGTTAGGACTGGTCGGCCTGGTGTCAGGATAATGTGTCTGGGTGGGACATCATGCTACATGTATGCGGCATGATGCCCCACTTCTAGACATCACCATAAACTGTCACACTGCAGAAATCGTAGCGATATGACTGAAACATCGTTAAAGCTAAGTTAAAAATCCAAATCACACACAAACACATACATCTACAATTAGATTATCTTTTCCCTAGCTGTGCCTGATATCAACAGTTATTCCTGCAGCATCAAATCCGACCTTAATAATCTCTGAATTTTGTTTTTTTATCTTTCAATGAAAGTAAGTGGGTAGTGGTTTCTGGATACAATAATCGGAGGATGAGCTAAACTAAAAAACACTGAAGTGTGTTGCACAGCTAATATCAAATACAAACATTCCTTCTCGATTGTAAAATAATGTTTTTGGTACTTACTATTTTTTATTATCGGAAAATAACATACTGGATGATCTACACCACTGCTGTCTTCTTGAACTTGTACTCCGTCAACCAAATCATCACTTGCATCAACAGACATTTCAAATTATTAAATCAAATTTGGAACTAAAATGATTGGTGCACTCTTAAGTATTGTCTTTTAACTTATCAAAAACCTCCTGACATATTTTGACCACTGAAACTTGGTTTTCTTACTCAACAAATTGGTCAGTGAGTCGCTGCCTATGACTATGGCGCGATTCAATCAATCAATCAATAACAGGAATTATAGTCGCTTGCGCAAACTAGTGCTTTTGCGATTGGTTAAGTCTCGAAGGTCGAGATTCTCAGTTGGTCGGGACTGTAGGAATGGAGCCACTACAGACCCGCTTTTATGTTCGAATGTTGCACTTTTTAGTTAGAGACAAGGAGGGAAAAGGCCCTTTGGAAGGCACAAGCGCAACAGCCCCGAAACCCCAGCTCGTACTATATAATCAAATCTAGTCCAGTTATTCTAATGGACAATAAATACACACGATTGTGTGTTAGCCACCTGTGCAATTATCCAAATTCTGACGAAATATACACTTTATATAAGTGAAGCACAAACAAGAAGTAAAACATTCCTTTATACCAAATACACATATCACATATTAAAGATTCATAAGTGATTCGAGTGCTAGATTAAAATAATTTGTTTACATTATTTATACAAACAAACACTATTACCAACAAAACCCTCTATACTTTCTACCAAGACATAGTGGAGAATGAACGTTTTTATTTACAAAATACACTATCACCTAGAATCATTCCAGCAAGGAGGCAGTGTTTATGGTTACACTACTCCACTTTCAAAACACTCATTAGAGTAGTGCCAAGGGTTTTGTTATGGGATAAAACACACACACACACACACACACACACACTATTGCATTAGCAACGAAGTGATCTTTTATAGTTACACTACTCTCCACTTTCATACTAAACAAACACTCATTAGAGTAGGGACATGGGTTTTGTTATGGGAAAAAAAGTACACACATACACACACTAGCAACAAACACATTATTTGCAACTTGATCAGTGTCTCTCTTTCTAGAGATCTTGTTAGTCCTGAGAAGGGCTGTTTTTCTAAACTCCAGATGCCCCTTCTTAATGATTACACCTCCTAGGCGGATCATCAAACACACACAACGCCTACACCAATCCTGCTCTCAACCTACTGTTCTTGGGATTGCGGAGGCAGCTTGAGTGACCTCATCATCCCCATTCTCACTCTGACTGACATTGAAGGCTCTTTCCATCATTTCCCTGTGGATGTCGCTGAAGCTGAGGCTCCCACTCTTGAATCTAACCTCTCCAATTCATCGTCTCAATTTACAATGTGTGGGACAGGGACTCTCTATGGTGGTAGTGCTGATGGTGCTTAGCGCTGTGGAGGTGTCCTCACTGCAGGCTTGACTTTGAACGTTTGCTTCATCATCAGGTTAGGCAAAATCGGTCTTTTCTTTTCTTCTTCTACTTTCTTCTTTTTTTTTCCTCTTCCTCCTCTTCTAGTTTTGCTCTTTCCTGGATCGCCTCCATGGACAGCTCGTCCATGTGTCAATAAGCATATTCTAGATGCATCTGGAGCTCAAGAATGTTTTGTGGTATGCTCATTTTCTTCTACTTTGTGACGCTGACAGTGTTAGACTGACGAACGCTACGCTTTTTATACCTGAAGTACTGACGTGAAGGAAACATCCCCTTACACAAAAACTAATAATACCCACACCACAATTAAAAAAACATGGAACGCGCGGACCTAAAATAAACACTCTCGTCCACTTTTTAATACAAACACACTTTATCACCACTCATGCATATAACCCTAAAACACACACACACACACACACACACTATCTTATAGGCACACTTCTATCTTTGGACTAACAATCACACTCACATACCAACACACAAATATACCAATTTGACAATAGAGTAGAGTGTCTTTTCTCGAGTTTTGGCAATCTCTCTTAACGCCTGGGATTATGCCCCCATCTCTCTGCAGGCTTTCCGACGGGATACGGCCTGCTTCTGTGGAAGTAGAAGGATAACTCTTTAGTGGTCACTCTAAAGTCCACGAAGCCTCTTTTATTGTTGTTGTTGCTACTGCTGCTGCTGTTGCTGCTTCCGAAGCCTGTAGTTCTCTGTCCACTCTTCTTGCTCCTTTTTGTTCTTCTCCAAAAACCTCTTCCATGGGGTCTTGTGCCACTTGAATCATCCTGCCATTCTTTATTTCTGCTGCCTTTCGCATCAGATTTTGCCTGACACGATGTAAACTGACGTGGGCTTTGTTCAGCTTAGCTAATTTGGAAGTCATCTTTACGAGTTGACGAGTCAACAATGGATGGTCAGACTGGAGACTGCTGGACTTTATATATTTCAAGCGCGGACGCCAAAGAAAACATAACTGTGTCGTTGGACTGCTGAACGTGTTGAAGCTTGTAGATGACTTTGGAAGGTGTCAGTTCAGCTGGCCTGCTAAACTCGATCCAAACTGACTTCAGACTGTCGTGATAAATGGAAAGTGTTTTTTTCAGCGTTACGCCTGACTTAAAATCTATAAATTTCACCGTCTGCGTGTAGGCTGTGGTTCTAAGTTTTCTAGAGGAGCGCTTTTCCGTCTCTCAAATGTGTTAATAGTCTTCAGATGATAGTGGTGATGGTGGACTTTTGTTTGGCGTAGACTCTCTTGGTATGGATGCAGACGTGACAGGTGTGAATTCTGGCTCACTGATGGCATCTTCAAAATCGCCGTAATGGATTAGAGAAAATACTTAAGCTATAGTTCGAGGCAATATGTCACGTTTCTGCCTATTACTTTCTTCTCCTTTCTCCACGAAATGGCGCAATTGTTTCATTTTCATTGTGAAAGGTCAAATGACTACATTTTAAACGTCATGGGCCGCTATATGTAAATGTGAGGTCAGTGTCTTCCCCATATAAAGGGTCAGTGTCTTCTAAGTCGTCAAAGTATTCATTCCACTTTAATCCTTCCAGAAAGATGGAAGAGCCAACACAGATCGAACTTCTGATCAAAGCTTTGCGAGGTGTCATACGAAACTTTTCTTCAGAGAAGCCGGCGGACTACTGCCCTCTTTTCTAGATAAAAGTTAAGATACTTGCTATATCTGTGAGAAGAAAGGACATTGGTCTTCAGAATGTCCACAGCGTCAAAGCAAGACAGGTAATACGAGAGATCAAGGTCAAGATACATGTTATCATTGTCAAGAGAAAGGACATTAGTCTTCAGAATGCCCTAAGAAAAAAGAGAACCGAATCAAGAAACATTAGAAGCAGGAGAAGAGGGTTTCCGAACATGAAAAAGAACACTGCGACAAAGATTAAGAACTTATACCCACCCAGAAAGAGAAGAAAAGAAGACGAGAAAAAAAGTGAGGAAGAAGAGGAGAAAATAAACATGTGACAGTAAAAGTAACGAAATTCAAAAAAGGAGAGAGTGAAAGGGGATGAAGAAGCTAATGAACTTTTTAAATTGACGTGTTGTGAAATTTGATTGTCACTTTTACGAGAATAGACCAGAAAGAAAAACGTAAGTGTCTCTTGGTTTTGATTTTATAATAATAAGGACTTTCACTCACGCACTTACACACGTACATCTTGGGAAAAAGAGATTACAGTTTTCTTTGATTTGGCAAACATTGAGTAGTCTCTTTTCTAGAGAGTTGGATGGCCATGAAAAGGACCGTTGGGTGTTTGCTTATTTAACAAACTCGGGAATGGCAGGTAATGCGCTTTAACTGCCTTATCCCTTTGACACTGCCAAGGCCTACTTCTTGACCTGCTACTGTCGATGACTTGGTAGAAATTACTAGTGTTTGTATCATAAGCGTAGTGGGAGTGTTGGCGGGGTTGAACTGTTTTGATCGGGAAGGTCTTTTCTCTTGGGTCGTATTAAAGAAGTTTGATACATTTGTTTCAGACTCCATAACTCTACCAAAATGTCACAGAGTACCGTGACCGTTTGACTTTCGCCGTCCTCCTTCTCTCCTAGACCTTGTTTCTTCTATGCTTCATCTTCTTCATCCTGTCGTTTTCTTCTTGCCTCTTCTTCTCGCTGTTGATGTTGAATGAGAACGGCTTGTTCTGGTTCTTTCTGCTGTTCAATAAATTTCTCCGATTCTTCTTTCTGTCTCTGTTTAAAATCCTCGACGTACGGTAAGGAAGAAGGCGTTGCTGTTACAGGAACAAACTCTTACAAAGAAGAGAGAAATTCCACTGAATCACAATTAAAATCGTTTTCTTTTGGAAGTAGGACTTTGCTTGCTTTGGTGGCCGCTGCTATGCCATGACTCGTCGTCTCAACAGCCGGTGCACCCCAATTCATGGTCTTCTTAGTTTCCGTCATCTTCTAACTCTGTCGCATTGATTCACTGCGCACAGACGCTTGCGCACGTATATAGGAAATGTGATGTCACAGGTAGCTCTCTTCGGATTGGAAGATAGACCCACACTGTGTCTGAACTTTGTAACGCGTGTTAGGATGCATGAAAGAACTCAATCCATTTCGATCCGCTCTTCCACAATAAATAACCGTGGTTCACCTCATTTAACGTTGAAAAGTACAAGGCTAACCTTTCAACCCAAATGGCATTACTTTCTTTTGATAAGGTCCATCTCTCGTTGGTCCTTTCTGTCAGCGGAATTTTCCAGGATCCTTTCAAAAGGTCAAACTTGGTGACAAATTTTGCACTTTCAAATTTGTCAATGCAGTCATCAATTCATTGCAGTGGAAGTCAATCTGTTTTGTTCATACTTTTCAATTTTGTTTAGTCGGTACATAGGAGAAAAGTATTATCTGGTTTCGGCACAAGAATACACGATGAACTCGAGTCACCTTTGTTTGTTTCTACGAAATCATTCTCAAGCACATACTTAATTTCTTTTTCTCTAACATTCCTGTTTGAGGCGGTTCATCCTATATAGATGCTTTTTCCCTTTGTGGAATCAACAATTTCAACGTCCTCGTGAATTTTATTTGTTTGTGCATGAACATCTGGAAACAAGTGCTCATATTGCAAGAATAGTTAGTTTTAGTTCACAATTTCCTTGTAACTGTAGATATGAAAGTTTCTGGTCCAGAGCTTTCATAATTTCTGAATTCCGAAGACTGTATTCACCAAAGTCACAACAGTCGATTGCATTCCATTATTATCCTCAGTGTGTGGGACAGGTACAACAAAAATGACTGCATGATTAACATGGCTATCTCTATTAACATCATTTAACATTTTAAGATACCTGGTGTATTAATAATGCAATTCAAGTCTGTTAATTTCATTCTAACTTAATAAAATCTTGTTCAAAGAGAACTTAATGGTTTGGGCAGAGCGTCAGAAATCTATCACCAGGCTGAAAACTCCTTTCCCTTGTATTTCTGCCTTATCTTGGTTTCATTTCTGACTTGGTCATAGGTATGGGACCGAGACAGTCTACCATTATTCTGCTAAATATTTCGTGAAATGAAAGAACAGGTTGCAGATGAGCCTTATTTATCTTCTGATTGGGTTTTCCTACTAAGTATGACAAGATCAAGAGTATTTTCAAGTATCGCTTTTGATTTCGGCCAACCGAAATGATTCAAAATATTGTATTAAGTCTTATTGACTAATAAATGACCAGCCAAAGACGTTTCATGGGCGAGGCTAAGATTTCCTGTCTATGCTACTTAGGAACAAGAATTTGATAACTCACTGACCACTCGTCACCAGCTGGCAACTCAGGTGTTCTCCTTATTTTTATAAAGACCCCATTTTAACAGAATAACAAGCATGTACTTGTGTGGCTTCATTTTCGCTAATAGACCTTTGAAACAAACCGGAGATATCAGGATCTCATTCACGTTCGATGACAAGTGATTATTGTTTGACAATGAATGATTATCATTTATCACACGGATTAGCGTAAAGAGAATGAGTTGTAAAAAGAGAATTAAGATGAGCAACGTCTTTCTCAAGGATCTTCTTGGCTAAAGCTCTAATAACTGCACAAGCTTGGTATGAATCTGGATTCATAGACCGACTTTCTGATCCAAACAAGGATTGTCAGTTGCAGGTGGATTAACCACAACCTCATCTCCAGCTAGGTCATTACTTAGCAATAAATGAATAACATCGACGGGTAAAGACAACACTGTTCCGACTGCCACAGGTCCTGATACTAAGTTTGATGACAAAATTTACACTCTGAAGAGGAACATCAACAATGCCGCACTCTAATCACTGAATAAGAACACTTTCATTAAAAGAAAACTTCTAAGAAAAAGGTAAAGTACCTGATAATGAAAGGCTGAGAAGCTCGTGTGTCCCTTAAAATTTTAATAGGGATAGATTTGGCAGAATCACTAATAAGTGATACAGAACCTCGTTGTTCAAGGTATCAAAAAGCACGATCTATCAAATTGTCGTAGTTTTTCCAGCCACCCAACTGAAGTTGATGCTACCATCCAAGGTGTAGAGAGGTGCATTTCTGCTGTGAAATCATGGATGACATGTAACATGCTGCAGATGAATGATGATAAAATTGAGGCCATTCTGATTACAACACAAAGACTTTCTCATTCACATCCTTTACCTCAAACAATAAATATCAGCAACACCAACATTAAATTCACACAATCAGTACGAAACCTAGGTGTTACTCTGGGCAGTACTCTCATATTGCACCAACATGTCATGTCAAGGCTGCATATCTTGAGCTGAGACACATCAGCTCCATTCGCAAATATCTTTCAGTTGATGCCACTAAAACACTTGTGTGTTCATTAGTACTTTCAAGACTGGACTACTGCAACTCGATTCTGTCTGGCGCATCTCAATATCTACTCCAAAAACTTCATCAAAACACAGCTGCTCGGATCATACTTAGAGTACCACGATCAGAGCACACCTCCCCGCTGCTCTGTACCCTACACTGGCTATCCATTCCATCCAGAATCAAACACAAAATTTGTTCTCTGTGCTACGTTTCACTGACGGACTCTATAGTCCAACATACCTATCCAAACTCACCCATGTGTGCACACCAGCAAGATACTTACGCTCCTCTTCTGGCAATCATATACTCATTATTCCCACTATGAAAACAACGTCATATGGACAGCGTTCTTTTGCATACCAAAGCCCAGCAACGTGGAATGAATTGCCCACTGAACTTAGACACAAAGACACAGTGATCACATTCAAGAGTGCTCTCAAAACTCACTTATTTCGAATGCAAGAACAAACGTAATGACCTAATAATGTTTCCTACCTGAAATATTCGCTGCATGTTTTTTTTAAAATATTTTTTAATGTTTTTCTAATTTCATGGTGTTTGTTTTTTTAGTATTATTATATGTTTTTTATCTTATAGGTGTTGTCTAATGTTGCAAAGCGCTTAGAGCTTCTAAAGATTAGGCCCTATACAAAGTCATCATCATCATCATCATTATTATTATTATTATTATTATTATTATTATTATTATTATATAGAGCTCTAATTAAATTGAAGAGGTCTCTAATTGAATTAGAAACCTCTCAAACAAAAACAAAAAACAAAAAAAAAGTGAGGTCTGCATTGAGTTGAAAATATGTAAAAATGAGCCTCAGAGAGAAAGGCAAGACGTGTAATAAATTATTACAATTACAACATTGTGTGCATAGAGACGTCGTACCTTGGGAATTCCATCGACTTGAACGATTGTTGACACTTTTGACAGAAGCCTAAAGGTTCAGTGTAGCCACATGGAAACATCCGGTAATCGATTAAAATTGTTCAGTGTTCTCGAACGGAAAAGAAATATACCAAGGGACAAAACTGGAAAGGATTCCATGTGTGTTCTTCGTTTGTTTTTTTTGTTGTTGTTTTTTTTTTTTTTTTTTTTTTTTTCCTTCTTCTTCTCCGTATGTCAAGAGATTTCCTTTGTAAGCTCGGTAAGGATTAGTGCGCATGCTGCTGCTGATAAGCCTCCCTCCCTTCAAAAAAAAATGGTCTGATCCATGTCAATTTGTTGGATACCATTTCATCGATAACGACACATCGTCGAATTTAAGCCTCGTTGAATACAACTCTAGATGTCATGCAACATTTCGATATTTCTATTGATATATCTTGTCAAAATGTCGTTTATTAAAGACTCGAGTTAAGTCGAAAACTACAGTATAAGATAATGATTGTTACATTATATACTTTATTAGCAATTAAATGCTTTTATATGAATTGATTAGATTCACATCTATCTCCTAAGCGATTCCTCCGAAGAACTTTTATCTGCTGGGCTGACAAACGCAAAATTAAACGTGAAAATAGATAAAACGTGAAACTTCATTTTTACCACTCCATTCCTCGATCTTACCGTATCTATACCCAGTGGCGTCACTAGGGTTGGTGTCACCCAGTGCGGTAACTCATGATGTCACCCCCATAGACCTCCTTCCTGCACAAAAATTCTGAATTTGTATAGACAGTCATGTACAGTAACTCACTGTGTCACCCCCATGGAACACTTCCTGCACAAAAGTCGAAAATTTTATAGACAGTCATTTGGGTGTCACCCCCTCTGATGGTGTCACCCGGTGCGGTCCGCACCCCCCCCCCCCCCCCCCAGTGACGCCACTGTCTCTACCAACGCTGATGATTCGTACAAGACGAATGTGAATAAATGCAGTTAATTCTGGCATGGATGTACTGTCCCTATTTGCTTTAGCATGAAAACAGACCGACCTGAGTATCACTTTTTTGCACATTTGATACAATGTCGCTTTCGATGTTTTGTCTTATTCGATTTTGTGCCGGATTAGACGAAACTGGCTAGTGTCTAACCACTTGATGATCAACATAAATCATAATAGTATTTTCATATAAATAAATTAATTAATAAATAAAGAAATCAAGTGATTGACAATTTATGGAAATAGGGAGTACCGTACTGTATCATACTATATAACAACAAAAAAACTTCCATCTATCGTGTATGTGCAAATCTTCAAGTCATTGCAATTTCGAAAGGGTGTTACTTAATCAAAAGATTAAATCTATACTCTACTTTAGATGTAAACTTCTGAACAGGCGGCACGGGCTCATTTTCAGGCTGTGGAAAAAACAGACGGTAGGCTCGAGACATTACTGCAGATAGTTAGCAGCCGAATTTACCGGCTAAACTATCGATAACATTCAATAATATTTCTCACTTAAATTATTGAAATATTTCATAGATATAGGTATTCATATATAAAAGTGAAATATATGCATATATTATATATGTTTCTAACACAAGATATTAGCACATCGGCGCAATCTACATGCTATTCATGAAGAAATGTTTGTTTTATTGATCACTTTTTTCTATCGAAAGCCCTCTTTTCTATGAAGGTACCAACAGACTTAAACGGAAGTGGGGGAGGTCAGTAATAACAAAACAACAGAAATGGATTCTACAGACGGCAAGAATCCTCCCATTTCACCTGCAAAGCAAAAGCAGACGGTGAGAATACGTTATCTTCAGTATCTTAGACGTACAGAAGGCGTTCGACTCTTACGCTATTGAGATTTTGTGCATGCACAGATGTGTTTTGGAACACAGCAAAAATTTTCGTCGTTCGGTTCTCCACTTCATTTTCTGTGTACCCGTTTGTCTGTTGTACCACAGGAGTCTGATGTTTTATCGATAAAGTACGACGAAGTCTCTGACAACATGAAATCACCTTATCGGTAATATAAATGAACGAAATCTCTCATGACATGAAATCACCTTATCGGCAATATAAATGAACATTTATATTACCAATAAGGTGATTTCTTGTCAGAGATTTCGCCGTACTTTATAAAATGTCAGACTCCTGTGGTTGTACAAATAAATCCTATAGCAGAGTTCTGATAAGGATTGTGAAGTTGCAGTTCGAGCACTAACACGTATTGTCACAATAATTCATTTTGTAACCTTACAATAATTAAGAACATAATGAGTGCATTGTTGTGTCACCCGGTTGCTAGTAGTAGAAGTACAGCTTCTGGTACTTTAGTCCTACAATGTAAGACATAGCACATGTTGTTTTTGTTTTAGTGTTATGTCTTACTATCCAAATATTGGCCTTGTATAGCCTATTCTGTTGTTGATTGACATTGGAACGAGTAGTCAAATTTTCAGGAATATCTCACACACTTGGCCACCTGTATTGACACTTGCACTAATTTATGTGTAATTAATATACTTAATGCTCTGTCTTTATCCTGGCAGAATGAAAATATGACACATTTTCATATTCCGTTGACATACATTTGAATTTGTTGCAATGTGATGGTAGTTGAGATATGCTGAAGTATGTTTAATTAGGTACATGTGGTGGATATGTTTCTTGAATGAAACGAAATATTGCTTACAGTTCCAATAGGCATAATGTATTTTTATTTCTTTTGTTAAAGAATAATAATTCAACTTAAACTGATTTTGGCATTATTGGCTTTCATCACTTTCCAGTCAACTGAAATGTAGGCCAGCGAAACTTGAAAACAGGTCCATTTCTTTTGTGAGAATTTGAATTTATTAGAGAAAAGACATCAGGGTAAGTAAAATCTGGCAAAAACATTATAACTTTACTTTGTAGAAAAGCATTGTTATTGGTTGCCAGTTGTGTGTGATAGTCCTGAAAATTTGACTTTCCTTACAGTTAGTTGACATCAAAACATGCTACACAGCGCTGTTAGTTATGCAGTAAGATCCATCACCCTCCAGAACAAGAATATCGGGTGATTTGTCTTATGTTGTAGAACTACTGGTACTTCAGTTTTCATGTCCTATACCTACAACATAGCTTCAACGTCCACTGAGTAGGGTAATCCAAGTTTCTGCTGACCCTAGCTACCTAATTTTTCATATTTGGACATTTGTGTTGGATTTTGTAGGGTCCGATTTCGTTCCCTATCAAAAAGTTGGAATAAGCCGACACCATGTGGTATAGGGTAGCCGCTTACTAGCTGGCCTGGCAAAATTGATGACCTTTCATCAAGATATACCTTTATAAAATCGATAAGAATTTCGAAACAGTTGTTGGAGGTAATGCATTGACTAACACATTGACAAGTTGACTTGAGAGTACCAATCTATTGACTAGTTGACTAGACATTACTAACATTTCGACAAGTTTAGAGTACTAACTCATTAATTAGTTGACTTAAAAGTGTTCTGTATATTTAATTTGTATTGTTTGGCGGACCTTTTATCCATGATTGAGGATAGATTTCTAGCCTGCCTGACTATTGCCATTTTTAAATATGTTTATTTGAATTTGGGTTCAAGACCTGGCCTTGATTATGATGTTAGAATTCTCTAGAAGCAAATCTGATGATACAGTAAAACCTGTTATGAGAGACCGCCCCTTCTGCCAACCAAAAGCGGTCTCTCAAGACAGGTGGTCTCTCATAAGAGGTGTGTGAAAATGGACTTGTTTTCAGGATCAGTAGTTAGCATTGTTGAAAAATAAATAATATCCATACTCACTGTACATGTATCATATCCTGTATTCATAAGTCTTGTTAAATATTGCATGCATTCCTCTCAAAATATCTTTATATAATAAAGATATACATCTATCAAACAAAAAAAATAAAATTTATATTTCAACATCACATTAATATGTACAAAAAATGAACAGTTAGATATGATGTATATATCTTATTCTATACACTTATTCACTTGTTTTTTAAGAAATCCATTATACTTCTTTGTTGACATGTTTTACTCGGCTGTTTGGTCTGAACATGTATCTCCATTTCTGAGCAAAGAAGCAAAATTTGTTTCTAATGGACTCCTTGTCTTTGATTACATTTTGAACTTGCGTTTTACCGACACTTAAGCTGACTGCTTTTTTGCGAGCGGTCTCCCCTTTTTCATTTCTTTCAAAGACATTAATCCTTTCTTCCAGTGTTAACATTTTTTTTTTCAGTGGAGGTTCTGCCATTGTTATTAGTGTTGACGTTATAAAGACTATCGGCTTTGATCAGGTTTTGGGGAAATGTGGAATAAATATATATTACGTACCAATGAATGAAACCAAAAGACATAATTAACTCATCAAGAAACAATACATTTATTCTGAGACGAAGTTTAAATCAACATCGTTATAGCTCGATAAACAAAGGTTGCGCCCATCTGCACCCAGGTAAACAGATGGTGGCTTGGTGAAACACTAAAAATAGAAATAAAAAAATAATTTTTAAAAAATCCTGAAATGACTCTCACTAGTATTAAAGACAATGAGCTCAATCACCCTCCAGGCATTATGGATTAACTGGAAAGACAAACGATGTACTCAAACCTACACTGAAGCCCTTTCAAACGATTTCTCACTGGGACATAAGGACTACCGGCGTTTTGTGTTTTCATAAAGATAAAGAAAAAATACAAACCTCTAAATTGACTGCGTATATCCATCATTACTCCCTTCGATGTTACTCTTACTGGCTATTCACATGTCTTCGGCACTACAATGGCGGTTAGTGACATGTACTTTAGTATGGTTTACTGCAGTTTACAAATGACACCGTATGCTAGAGTTGTAAATTTCACAAAACTGGTACTGTAGCAAGACAAATTCTTTTTAAATACTTTATTAGAGCAATCTTTACTATTTATGCAGTCATTGTTACAAAGGATTAAATGACGGTTAGAGGTGTTTATCTTGATTTATGGTTGTTCAGCTATAGTGTTATTTAATGTGCACTTTGTTTGCATACTACATTTATCCCGAGCTCTAGTGTTTACAAAGGATTAAGTTAAGGTCAGTGGTGTCAATCTGTTTTGTTTTTTTGGCAATGTGGTCATTCATAGCAGTGTCAAAATGCATATTTTGCCAAGAAATCGCGGTCGCTGGTTGCATTCAGCAGGTGGTCATTCATAACAGAGCATTTATATAGTAAAATCAATCAGTGCATTACAATTGTGGTCGGAAATGACACGTGGTCACTCATAGCAGAGGTGGCTTATGACAGGTTTTACTGTAATATTCGATGGAATTTTATATTAGAAATTACCCACATATTTTGTTGTGTCATGGGTCAGGTGAGTCTGTATATAAACTACTAGTAAACAATTATTTTTGTTTTAATTTTAGTCTTTGGATTCACTTTTAGCTGTGTTCAGTTATAATTTTAGAAGATTTATTTATTTATATTTTTCATTGGAGTTACAAAGCGCTAGTTAACTGTTTGGACTAAAACACTTACATGGGATTAATGAGGACTCATTCAGTGATATTCTAGATTATATTATTGTGATACATTAAAACTATTGGCACATCAACCCATAGGCTAGTAGTGGTACATCAACACATTAAAGACTGTTGAAGTTAATTCTGAATATTATACACTTTTGGACATATGATAGAACATTTAGGATTATATGGGATTTAATTCACAATACTTTTTTCTTTTAAATTTTCAGTTTGCATTTTAGGGAAATACATTTTTAATTGAATTTTGCTAAGCATGCTGGTTTTGCTTCTTTCTGTTACTTCAGTTAAGACCATAGAGTTGTAACAACGTTATTCATACATGTTGAATTGATAATAACATTGACTGATTGACAGTACTAACACAATGACTAGTAGATTGGATAGCATTAACAAACTGACTAGTTGACTTTACAGCACTAACACATTGGCTAGTTGACATGTCAGCACTAACACATTATATGTTTAAAGACTCTCTAATAAATATTGTATTCTTCTAATTTCAGTCAGGGTTTCTGATGTCAATAGTGAGAACCCTTTCTACAAGGTAAGCTGGTATAAATAGTCAAGAAAAGGTTGCATCTCTCACTCAAGATTTTCCAGTGAACAACATGCACCAGTGTTTTGCTCAGTTGTGTGTTGCTCAAAAAATATTTATCCATAAAATATATTTTCATATTAATCTTTGTACAGAGAACTCAAGTGATTTCACATTGTTAGATTAAATGAGAGCTTACTCTTTTCACAACATTTGTACTCCTTGCTAATGATTGTGGATACAAACATATAAAGTAATGAATCCTTTTTAAAATCCTTTGCAGTGCAGATTTTGAACAAAGGGAGAAGGAGAAAGCACGGATTGAAAAAGCATTTAGGGAGTGTGATGTTAGACTGGGGCAGTTGGTCAGAGGTAAATATGGTGAACTTGAAAGTTTGCTCAGTAATAAATGATGAATCTGTACGTTATGGAAAAAGAAAAGATAAAGAAGGTCCTTCAATTGTATCCATACTGTTAGTAGGTCAAATCAATATGTGATTCTTACACATTTGTTTTTTTAAGTGTTCCATTTACAGACCTGCCAACCAATATGATTTGACTGAAGTCTTGCTGAAATGATCTTTAAATTATGGACATGCTCTATTGTTTTCGCATTTCTAATAGAAGAAGGCAAAGTTGATATAAAAAAATTCAAGATAATCACTCGTTTTAGTGTGACCCCAGATATACCTAATAATAGCAGTGTGACCCCAGACATACCCAATAATAGTAGTGAGACCCCAGACATACCCAATAATAGCAAAAAGTAACAAAAATTCAGTAGTTGTGATCAAATCTGGATATTAGTTTGCCAAGGCTTGGTCTGGTTCCGAATTTTTATATTAATTTCATTGGAGTCTGCTCTGGTGGCCTAAGTGGTTAGAGTGTCCACCTTGTATGCATGAGGTTGAAGGTTCGATCCCCAGCTGAATCATACCAAAGACTTATAAAAAAATGGTACTAGCAGCTTCCTCGCTTGCGCTCAGCATTAAGAGGTTAGAGTTAGCAGGAAACAAACAACAATTGGGTTATAAATTATAAATGGGTAGATATGGTAGGGTTTAGTTATTATTGTCATTGCTATTTATACATTTATACAATAAGCAGTTTGTTGTGACTTTTATTTCCAAAAGCAGGATGGTATCACCAAAGGTAGTGCTTGCCCAGGTTGCCATTTCATCAAATGCAGTCTTGCAGTAACCCATTATAAATGGGTATATATGGTAGCTGAAGAAAGCGTGGTGTTATGTTCCATTGTTAATAGTTGAGTATAGATTATAAATAGGTATATATGGTAGCTGAAGAAGGCATGGAGCTATGTTCCATTGTAAATTGTTGTGTATATATTATAAATGGGTATATATACCGTAGCTGAAGAAAGCATGGAGGTATGTTCCATTATTAATAGTTGAGTATAGATTATAAATGGGTAGAACAGTAGGTAAAAAACATGGGGTAATATTCCTTAGTGAACAGTTGGATGTATGCTATAAATCATTATATATAATAGGTGAAAAACAGCGTGAAGCTATATCCCATTGTTTACAGTTGGGTGTTATGTATAAAATGTGTACATATGGTTGTTTAAAATAGCATTGCAGATTGATATATTCAATATTTCTTCCAGGCTACAAAAATGCTTGAGATGTTCTCTTTCTTTTGTAGAGCAGTACAGTGACTTGACCAAGATTTCACATGACTTCAGCAATATCAGTTCCAGAATTAATGGTTTGTGAAGCAGTTAATTAATTAATTTATAACCAGGTCTACACCAGATTAATTTGTTGTTCCTTTAATCCATGAATCAAAAGGGAAGTTGTTGCCATTTAGTAGCTCTTATGCCACAAATGAAAACAGAAAATTCATGACCACTCTTCCATCTGAGTAACTTTTGGTTCGAAATATCACATCATTTTTAATTGGCTAAAATTGTTTTGGAGGTTGACCTTCAGATTCATTCTTTTCATGTAATAAATGTTATGTTTATTAGCTTACAAGGCCCAGGGGGATTATGGTGGCCATGTGTCACACACATGGTTCTTTTACTGATAGGCATAGAAGCTTTCATAAATTATCCCATAATCACACACATGGTTCATTTACTGATAGGCATAGAAACTTTCATAAATTATCCCATAATCACACGCATGGTTCATTTCCTGATGGGCATAGAAACTTTCATAAATTATCCCATAATCACACACATGGTTCATTTATTGATGGGTATAGAAACTTTCATAAATTATCCCATAATCACAAAATGCAAGGTCCTGTGAAATCAGTACAGAAAGCTAGTTACTGAGATTGCAGATTGTGGCACCTTCAACTTTCAACCTTTTGTGAGTAATGTTGGTGAAATACAGTTGGTATTGTTTTAGCTGATGCTAATGAATTATAAAAAATTGAGCTAGTGTTGCATTTGAGTTTAGCAGGATCAGTGAAATTTAGGTAGGACCAGTAAAAAAGATGTATGGTAATTCCATGGGTTAGTGAAAAGAAGAAATCATAATTTTGAGCCCAGCTCTGTAGTCCTTTTTTCTCATCAGATTTTGATAAACTTGGAATATGTACTTGCGAGTAGTGAATGGGGCCACCCTACGGACAATGGGAATTAGCATTAAAAACACCCCTGGGCCACTCTACGGACAATGGAAATTTAACATGGCGAAAAATCGTGGGCCACTCTACGGACAAGGGGAATTTAACATGGCAATAAATCGTGGGCCACTCTACGGACAAGGGGAATTTAACATGGGATTTTTTTTTTTAAAAAATTTTTTTTAAAAAAAGGGGTAGGCAATTCAAAGACTATCTCTTTTCGAGAAATATGGCTGGCCCTGAAAAGGGCCTTTGGGTTTTCTTCTTCTTCTGCTTCTAATTTCTTCTTTTCCTCCACCAACTTCTTATTTTCTCACCTACACTCTTTTTCTTCTTTTTTTTCTCCTCCTCCTCTTCTTTCTTCTCTTCCTCCTCTTCTTCTTTCTTCCTCTTCTCATTTTCTTCTTCTTTTTCAATTTTTTCATTCCATGCTCTCATCCTTGTCCTTTCTTCTTCATCCTCCTTCTCCTCCTTTATTTCCTTCATTACAGCACTTATCATATCCTTTGCTTTTCTTAAATTATTAATTTCCATTTTTACTCTATGCGGACTATAAGAATAGTGATCTTCAACTAGTCGTACGAGCATTTGTTCTATCATTCCCAAATTGTCAAGGACGTCTTGCAATGATTGAAATTTATCCAGGTGGTTTGAAGCCATCTTCTATGAAGAATGGTTTGAACGACGAATACTGTGGGTTCTTATACGAAAAGCGCGAACGTGAAGGAAAACATCCCCCTAAAACATAAAATGGATCTTACCTAGATCATGGCCCAACAACGCGCGAACGTGAAGGAAAACATCCCCCTACTTTTTTCATATAATATAACCCTAACTATACTCTTCACATACGCTAAGAAACCCATAATCTACTATTCACACGAACATACCTGAGCTCTTACTAACACATTCACTTACACTATTAATAAAGAGTTAGTGTTTATATTCACACTACTCTACCTACACACATTGGCAAATCGATAGTTATTTCTTTTCTAGAGTATTGGGTAGCCCTGAAAAGGGCTGTTTTGTTTGGAACTTCATGGACACCTGGTTAATGATGGCACCTTCCAGGCCTGGCGCCACATACGCATCTTATCCCCCAGTTACTTTTTACCTTTTGGGGGGAGAGAGCAGAGGCAGGATATGTCGCTTCAGAATCCCAATTTTCACTCTCTGGGATTCTGAAATTTTTTTTTCTCTCCTTTTCCTCCTCCTCTTCTTTATATCTTCTCTCCTCCTCTTCTTTTTTTCTTCTTTCCTCCTCTCTTATCCTTCCCTCCTCGACAATGGCTTCAGCGGCCAGTTCATTTAATATGCGCCTGGCATATTCCAGATGCACATGAAGTTCCAACAGTTTCTCCAGTCTCGTGTTCATTTTTGGTGTTGATCAATCAACAAGGGTAGCTGGACTGCCGAACGGGTTTCAATTTATACTGAAAGCGCGTACGTGAAGGAAAACATCCCCCTAAAAACATAAAATTCATCTTACCTAGATCATGACCAAAATCAACAACAACGCGCGGACCTAAAAGAAACACTCACTCACTTTTTATTTTACCCATCACTTCAATAGACTATCCACATACGCAAGGCAATCCAATCTAACCCCAAATATACACCTCAAACACCAAAAAAACGAACATCATTTTAATCTACTATCCATAAAAAGAGTTAGTGTTTATTTTCACACTACTCTACCTACACACACACACACACACACACACATTGGCAAATTAATAGTTATTTCTTTTCTAGAGTATTGGGTAGCCCTGAAAAGGGCTGTTTTTTTTGTTTTGCTATGGCATTCTTTTTTTAGTTTCTAAGAATGCGATGTCCTCTGAGGATAGACTTTCTGGCGATAGGTCTGCTTCTTCGGAAAGAGAAGAAGAACTCTTTGGTGTCGATACGGCAATCGACAAAGCCTCTGTCAGCTTCAGGTTGCTGCTGCTGTTGTTGCTGTTGTTGCTGCTGTTGCTGCTGTCTCTGAAGTCTGTACTTCTCTGTCCATTCTTCTTTTTCCCTGTTCATTTCTTCTCTGAAGAGCTCTTCTATCAGGTCTTCAGTGATTTTTAACATTCTCACATTCTCTATTTCTTCTGGCTTCGGTATCAGACTGTGTCTGACCCTATGCAAATTCACGTAGGCTTCGTTGAGCTTAGCTAGTTTGGAGCACATCTTCGTAGGAGGATGAGTCGACAATGGATGGTTAGACTGGGAACAAACCGGTTCTTAAAGTTAAAGCGCGGACGTGAAGGAAAACATCCCACACACGGTTTTTTCGAGCCGCAACGTTCATGAGAGGGATAGTAAGAAATGAAAGAGCATCAATCCAACATTCTTCTAGCTAAACAAAAGACAAAGGCATTTTTTTCAAAACACAACATTTTTTATTCAAAAATCACTTAACACTAACTAATAACAACTCTAACAATAATCCAACATGATAACATTTAACAATTTTTTCAAATCACAAACATTTTTTTCTCAATGGACAATCTATTTTAAACAGGGCTGACAACGTTGTGAATGAAATTGTGATTTCCACTGTTGGAAATCATTAGGCCATTGATGGACACTACGTTTCCTAGCTTGAGACAAAAGATAAGCATAATGGTCACAAAACCATCGATCTACTTTCACATCGTTTCTAGCAGAAGAACGAGGATCAAAATGAGTCACTAAATGTTCTAAGGAATAGCCCAGGCTGCGATGATGCAGAAAATACACACAGTACTGTCCACACACCAAGGAATCTGTGCCTTGTAATTTCACGTTATTGAATCGGGTAGTCTGAGCATTTCTTCTCATAAAGTCGATGATATCGTCTTCCAAAGGGGGCAATCCGTACGAATCGAAATATTCCACACATCCTTCTTGAGGAAAGTAAACGGCTACCCAGTGGGTTCCTGGGAGATGACTTTCGTCCGTGTTGATCACGTAAGCTTGATGGTCTTTAGGTTTGCGATGAGGGAGTTCATCTTTAGCACAGACGACAGGATTCCAAGAAGCCGTATACGAACTGTGGTTCAAAAGGTAATAAAGTTCCCAGGTATCCATTGTTTTTTGTGTTTGTTTTCTTCTTCACAGGTAATAATAAGTCGTCAATTCGATCCTGACTTTTTGCTTGAAAATGTCTGACGAATAAACGGTTATTCGTTCTGTTTCCTCACTCTGATTCAGGAGAGCTTCGATACGATGGATCTCTTGAGTGGTTAATGCTGGACAAGAATGTTCACGCAAGTCTTTATACCACTGGTGCAACACGTCTTTGTTCGAGATGAGACTCCAAGCTTCGTCCAGATACTCGTCCAATTTTTCTTCTTGACTCAACATCAGGCATTTATCGTGTTGAATTTGACTGGGATGATCGTTTTGACATCCATAGCAATTTTTCTTAATCAATTCTGTTATTTTGTCGACCAAGTGTTTGGCAAAACAGGAGACTAAATGGGCTTCTTGTTCTGGCCATCTCGACTTCATCATGATATCTTCTTCTCCTTCCACGGTCTCCTTACATTCCATCTCCAAAGTTTCTTCACTAGGTAAAGAGGGACAACAGTCTTCCATGGCTTTCTAGTAATCTAGGATGACTTCTCTCAAACTGTTGATTTCTATGGTATTATCGAATTCTGCATACAGGATGACGTTCACCGTTACATCAGGGTCTCGGTTTGCAAACTGAATTTCCACACGAATCTGGCCAGATTTTATAGGGTGGAAATGTCCCTCGTCGCTGCCTTGGTCTGGAGTGAAATCAAAGGCCCACAAAGCATAGCCTCCTGCATAATCTTCGTACGTAATACCGTGACTGGTGTTGGTTCCTAACTGTCCGGTGGCTTCGTACAGGGACAAGTACGATCTCAAGTAATTCTTCTTCTCAAAGTCAGGCTCAAAGGGTCGGGTACACAAGGTCTTGCCATCGCGACTGACTTCGATCTTGGACACGCCAAAGTGTTGAAAGTAGAAAGGATTTTTAGCCAAAGCTCCGTTGAAGGCTTCATTTTCGACGATACCAACGATCAAACGCTTGGGTAGCTGTCCTTGGAACAGATGATCTTCGATCATGGATCGTTGTCCCTTGGGAATGGTGAAGGTTTTCACTTCCACGCGTCGTATGGGATACTTGGCTGTCGTTCTGCTCAACGTTTGACTGATGTCGTTTCCCACTTTAGGTAACACTTCCACACGACGTACGTAGAGTCTGGCTTCCTCGATGACAGTTTTGCAAACAGTAGTACCTATCAAATGGAAAGCGGCACTGCTCCGATTCAGTCTCAGGCGGACATTCACCCCGTTCAGCAAATATTTCTCTTGCAACCACATGTCCAAATGCAAACGATCCATTAGTTCTAAACTTTGTCCGTTTTTGATTTTGTCTCTTCGTTCTACAAATCCGTCATTGTTTTCTTTTTTTTCATCAGTTTCGAAATTTTCAAACTTATCAGCTTCGTCAGCTTCCCATACCACACAGGCATTGAGATGAGTGTTCTTGGCGTCTATTCCGTACGTCAAGAGATTTTCCAGGTACGCTCGATAAGGGTAAGTATCCATGCTGCTGCTGACCAGTTTGTTGTTCAAGTACAAGTCCACTCCGCTAAACAAGGAATGCATGAAATTGTTGACGGGAGCTATTACCTCATCGCCATCTAGGGTCGAATTGTCCTCATCGACAAGTTTGACTTTCAAGTACAAGTAACTGCTATTCAGATCGATGTAATCTTCGGGCTGTCCTTTGATTTCAAACTCGATGGGAGCTGAGGCTGTCAATGAGGAGACGGGGTGAAATTCCACCCATTGGGATTCTTGCATCGTCATCATGGTGGGGGGCATGGCAAACAGATCCAGTTCCGTCTTGGAACAAGCGCAAGACTCTCGGTGCATCATTTTTTGTCTCTTTTCTCAATAATCGAAAACGTCTAAGTCTCGTACGGTTCTTCTTTTCTTGGCCTTTCTCGCTTGAAGTCTGGTGAAGGGGTGTTTTCTTCTTCGTCTCTTTCTGCCTTGTCCTTGCTGAATGCTTGACTCGGTATCGTGCAGGGCATTTATAGGTGTGTCTCGTCGGCCCAAAATGTCTTTACCCGTTTGCAGCAAGACATTTTTGCCTGCCCTCATGAAGGCTTCTTTAGGGTTTTGTTTGTCGATGATGACATTTTGGAGAAATTCTTTGCCTTGCGTCAGTGCCGCATCTTTCAAGGCGTGCAATCCGCGTGTCACCATCGGTTTCAACACCGGGGCCACCGAACGAAAGGCCGATTTTAACATGTCTCCTAAACCGTGTCCTCGCTCTCGAGCCACCCCTCGGTACACTGGATACATGACTTACTTACGAATCGTGAGAGAACCGTTTTCGAAAATGGAGTTTCACCGTGACTTTTCCTTTGGTGAATGGAATATTTTGTCCCAAATCTCCTTTTATAGTAATGTTGACCGTGTCCAAATACGACTTGCTGACCGGCAAATAGTGAGGATGGACAAATTCGCGGTGGACATGGTAAGTGTTTCCACCTTCCTCGTCAGCGTTTGCGGCAGAATCCACTTTGAAAGGAATGACACGCAGTAACGGTACGGAGGTGTGTCCCACCACGTTGTATTCCACCACATCGGAGTACACGAACATCAAATTCAGTCCTTGGTTCAGTTCTACCGGGGTACGAAAATACTTGGCAAAAGTATCGTTGTCAGAAATGACTAGTAATTCGCCTTTTTGTTGTTCTACTTTCTTCTTCATCTCCATGTCCCCGCCCAACATGTCAAACAATTCAGGACAAAATAAGAAAGACATGATTTTAGGCCCCTCAGGAAATTTTATCAGGAAGCGACGAGCTGTTTTGTGGTACTCCAGGGTGACACTTTTTTTGACACTTTCCAAAGCTTTCAGAAACACACCATTAAACCTGGTGGCTATGGTGCTGACCAAATGTTGACCACTAAAATAATAGCCTGGGGGAATGAACAAGTGATAGGTGGTCCACTTTGGATTTTGTGTGTTACGGGTTTTCTTGTCATATTTGCCATGGGTATCCAAGTACTGTTGCATTTGTTCGTCATGAACTTCCACATCAAATTTATTTTGATTGGGAAGGACATTGAGGACTTGGGTCGGGTGAATCATTTCTACTAAAGCCACTTCCCAATGGGCTTCGTGATCTAAGGGGATGGCTTGAGGTAATTTGGCCGTGTAACAGCACAACGTGTTGTTGGGAAACACCTCCATGGAACTGTCACTGGGTAAGGTTAAGTAAAATTGGTTTTGGTGACTCATAATTCCAGAGTTTTGTGGCTGTCCGAGGGAATATTAGTGGATGTCAGAGGTGTGTCTCCGCCCAAAATGGGGTTCTGATTGTGGTTGGAATGGTGACTGGCACTGGCACTGGACACAACGTTCCCGTTCGAGGAGAATTTCAGGGAGGGATTGGGAAGTAGGTAACCGATGCAACTGCTCAATAAAATGGTCCACAATTGTTTGTCTCCTTGTTGCAAACTCAAATTGGCAATGGCTGCCCCGATGACACAATACACCACGAAGATTTGGCAGAAAAAGACGATTTGCGTTTTAGGCACACGTTCTCCGCACCACACCCACAAGGGTTGTTTTTGTAAATCTTGCACAGAAGAACTAGGGGAAGAAGGACTGGTCAACGTAGCTGCGTCTGATGTGTGAAAGGGCATGATGGTCACTTCTTCTTTTTATAGTCGATGACTTGCGAAGCTTCGATCCAAGAATCGAAACTGGGTGGATATCCTTTCCAACGTACTTTGACTTCTTTGACACGTCGTTTGCCCACTTTACGGGTTCTGCGTTCGAGAATGCTTTCGATGTCGTACACGTCGTCTTCTTTTTTGGTGACACGTTGTAACTCGGGCAAATAAAACGTTCCTTTGAGTACTTCTCCGTTCATGTCTTCCAATTTATAGACGGCAGGATGACGGCCATGTACTCGTCCAGTGACGCGAAACAGTTCGGTCGTCCAGTTAGGTAAGTAACCTTTGTCGAAAGTGCGTTTGGTTTTACCAATGCGCACCCAATCTCCTACGGCCAACTCTCCACTTTTCTTGGGGACAGCCCTCGTCGGGGACGTACCGAACAGGCGCTCAAACACCAGCACTTCGTTGTCGGGAGTCACGTCTTGCGGGGCACGTCCGATGCTTCGATGGTAAGATTGGTTGTAAGCTTGCACCAGGTGCGGTAAGATGTCGATGTACTTCAGAGTGTGGTGATGCGTAAAATATTTCCACATGCGTTCTTTCAAAGTGCGTTGAAAACGTTCCACGATGCTGGCTTTGGTTTCGGGATTCTCGGTGGTAAAAAAATGAATGTCACGTTTTTTTAATTCTTTTTGGAAAGCTTGGTTCAGAAATTCGGTACCTTTGTCCGTTTGCCATCGAAGAGGGTGACGACCGCTTTGTTTCAACACCCGTTGCAGGGCTCGCACTAACTCGCTGCTCGATTTGGAAGTCAAGGGCACGACCCAGGCAAATTTGGAAAAGACGTCGATGACACAAAACAAATATTTGTAGCCGCGATTATAGCTGGCCAAATGAGAGACATCGGCTAAATCGGCTTGCCATTGATGATCGATGCCTTCCACTCGGGTGCGACTTCTGGCAAACTTGCGTCGAATGGGTTTGTGTAAAGTGTAGGTAGCTTGTTCTTGTAACCATCGTTGCACTTGAGGTAAACGGAGACTTTTCAGTCGAGTTTTGGCAGCACGATACAATTTTTGAACTCCTGCGTAACCTGCAGGATGGGAGGGATCGTAGTAAATGCTGGCTAAGACTTTTTCCATTTTTTGTGTTGGTTGATGTGTTAATAAGGCACCCACTCTTGGAAGAGGCTACTCTTTTTCTCTTGGGGTATTTTCTTGGATTGCAAGGCTTTGCGTGTGCGACCGGCAATAGGTGTCGAAGAGGAGAAGGATGTCTGAGCGGGGGATATCGGTTCTTGTTTCACTTCTGTCTTCACTTCTGTCTTCACTTTCTTTTTCTCTTGTGAGGAAGAAGGGGTGGCCATCATCTTTTTAATCCATCCAATTCTGGAGGTAGGTGGTGTTGTTAACTTGCGTACTTTTTCTGGTGGAGTTTGAAACCCTTCCTCTTCTTCTCCTATTTCTGTCTTGGTCACGGGTACTGGTGGTACTGGTACTGGTACTGGTGATGGTGCTGGACTTTTCATCAAGGTCTTAAAATCTTTTAGAGTGGGTAAAGCTGTTTCGTCTAAAGCTTTCTGGTGAAAGAGTTGCAGTCTTTGCAAGAGTTGACCATACTTTTGCGATTTTTCTGTTTCGGACAAATCTTGGCGATCCATCAAGGATTGCAATTCGTGTTGTAACTGGGACATCTCGCTCAAATTGGGATTGGGAGGTAAATGCGGGGTGCGTTGTTCTTGCCACCGATGGTATTCCATCCATCGTTTGTAAGGCACTAAAGCTAGTTTTCGTCCTTCCATGGGGTTGTCAGGGATGAATTCTGAGATCTTGGGACTTCCGAAGGCCTTTTTATCTTGCTCCCATCAGTCCTCCCAACATGGTTCCCAAGACTCCTTTTAGTATGGGACCTAACAAGAGAGGTAAAATGCCTCCACGTTGGACCAACATCTTCTTTTTTTGACGAATGGGAATTTTCTTTTGAACCATTTTCCGAAGAACGTGACGATGTTTGCCTAAGCATTGTTTCTGGTGTTTGGACAAAGGGATCGTGCCTTTCAAAACGTTCAAACAACATTCGCACACGGTATCGATGACCTCTTTGGAGGCCGTTTGAATGAGTTTTTTTCGTAGGGGTGGAGAAGCTTTGGACAGGACAGATAACAGGTCCCCATGTTTGGCTAAACGTGGTGGCAGTCCTTTCCTTTTTTTTCCTTGGGGTTTTCTGGAGGGTGACATTTTTGCTTGTGGGTTCCGGGACATTCACCGAACAGACACTAACGTCGATGACTTAACGCACACCCTTTTATCTTTTTTTCTGGGACTATCGCTTTGTCATAAAGGTGACAATGTTTTTCCGAAAATCGCCAAGGAATCCTCCCCTTTGTTGACGCCTCTTTTTCTTGGAACGACTGTGTCTTTTTTTAGGGTAACGTCGATGCTTGGCTAAGCGCTTTGTCGGATGACGCGTCTGCCTTTGTCTCTTTCTTTTGTGGCTTCTTGGAGGTGACATCTTTTACAAGTTCACTGATACCTCCGACTTGGTCACAGGTCTTTTTATACTGGAACTCGTCGCCACTGATTGTCTTTACGTTTTATCAGTTTGAGGACAGGCATGACACGTCGTGCAGGGGTACGTAACGGACTAAATCGAGCCAGTTCTTGCTTGGACAAATCCAGTAAACTTTGTAACATGCCCGATCTTTCATGGACTTTGATTTTGGGAGAAGGTACTTTGTGAGCAGCAGCCACTGCCGCTAAATTGGAAGGTCCTGCCACTGGGGAAGTTCTTTTGGGGGTCATCAACGGAGAAGTTCTTGGTGTGATCAACGTCTCCAAGTACTCTTCAGTTCCTGGTGACATCAACGGAGAAGTGGACAAACGTGAGGCTGCCGGAGACGCTGTGGCAGGTCGTGGCTTGCGAGTGTAAGGTTGCGTCCTGGCCGAAGTGCCTCTCTTGCGACTAGTTTTCTTCTTCTTCTGTGGACTTTTCTTTTTCTGGGGACTTTTTCTCTGTTTCTTTTTCTGGGGGCTTCTTTTCTTTTTCCGGGGTGATGGTGGTGGTGTCTGGTAAGAGGAGGGTCCCGCCACTGGAGAAGTTCTTCTTGGGGACTTGGTCTTTTTCTTTTTCTTCTTGGGGCTTCGTTGGACTTTTGTCTTGGGGATAACTTTGGGGGCATTAGGATCCCATCTTAAGAGTGAGCGAATGATGACCCCTCCTAGAGTACCGCTCCCTCCAGGTTTCAAAATGATTTGTTTTTTGGTTTGAGTGTCGATGCGGGGATCGGCCAGTTGGACCAAAGCGACTTTGTTTCGATCGAAAAAGCGTTGGGTTTGATGAGGAATCTGAATGATTCCTTGGAGTAATTGACGTGCCGTCACCGTGAACCATCGTAAGACTTCTTTGAGACTAGCTTCTAAGACACGGGCTCGTGTTTGTGGATCTTTTTCTCGACTGATGCCATACAAGGCACGAATCAATTTGACGGGAAGATGAGACTGAAGGGACGTCATGTTCACACTGTGTGAGACAGACGAAAAAGGGTCTGAGGTTTTTATAGATTTTTTTCATGGGGAGTGAAATGAAGTCGAGGACGGAGACGTGTACAGGACAGGCCCTCCGTCTTGGCACCAGTGGTGGAACAAGTGGGTACGAAATCGCAAATCCTCGGGGGTCGTAGGTTTCAAATCGACGAGTAAATAGGCGTGTGGAGTTTGAGTGGCATCGTCGTACGCCTGAGTTAGCCAAGGCGTTCCTAACTGTTTGGCTAAGACTTGCACTTGCGATTTATCTCGAGGGCTTTTAAACAAGACCACGTAATGCGCATTGAGACTGATGGTGCGATGGGCTTTACTTTGTTGAAACAAATTTTGGGTGATGTAAACGACACTGGCATTACGGTGATGCCCTTTGCGCGTGAACCACAATTTAATTTCTTCTTCGTCTTCTCCTAACATGTCGTCGAAAATGACCAAATGGGTTAGACGGGAGTCAGAGACGATGCCATCGTCTTCTTTAGGAATGCCTTCCACAAACACGATGGAATCGCCTTGACTTTCTCGCAAGAGGTTGTACGCCGATTGCCACTCTTTGTAACACCACACGATCCGTTGAGGGGGCCGATCGATCAAATGATGTTTATGTTCGATCAAACGTTTGACGAATTCGGTTTTGCCTGAACCGCTAGGTCCAGCAATGAGCATGTTAAAGGGATGGCGAAGATACAAAGCCTCCCAACTGGCACGATCTAAGTGTTCGTCGATGACTTTGACAGTAGAGGAAGAGGGAGCAGAGACAGCAGAGGTAGCCATGGTATGAGAAATGTCACTTGTGACACGAAAAAACAAACAAGACAAGAGTTTATATACTTTTTCAGAACACGTTTATTGAATGTTTTTTTTCAAATATGAACACGAAAGACAAAAATACATACAACCCAAATAGTGATGTACAGGAATATAAAACACAGCAAAGCGATCAAAGTGGAATATAAACAAGTGTCTGTACAACATGTTTTGGTTAACCAAGATGTCCTAGGGACAGTGTGTAATGTTCTTACAGTCTCTACATGAGGTATTGTCACACAAGTGTCCTCCCGGAATGACCTTTCAGGCATGTCCATGACAGTCCTGTCCTGAAGCGAGTGGTTGTTCTCGGTGACGGGTTCTTCTGGCACCGTCACTAACACGGGTTGAAAAGTAACTTTTTTCCTTGAACAACTCTTGTGCATACTGGGCCACTTCTTGGGTCCAAGCCTCAAAACCCCCCTTTTTCCAATCACGAACATCTGTCCAATGAGGGTGTAAGTCACAAGCTACACACACATCGTCATACACGTCTTGGGTCGCTAAAAGTTGACGAATCTTTTTTTCCTGTTGAGGTCGAGAAGTATCCAGATGAAACCGCAAGGCTTTGAGCAAAAGGAGTTTTTCGTGACCATTTAAGGCCATGGAGGTGGTAAGTACTGATCGTAAAGAGTCCACAAAGAATCGGCTGGTAAACGAAATCCCAGAAAACAAGTCACTAAGACACACACCACTTGTCGTCCCAAATTGAACGGATACAATTCTTGTAATAATCGATGGTAATGATCCACGGTTTGAATATGGTCATTGAGTTCCTTCCACGGAATCTGTTGAATGATATGTGACATAATCCGTGGCATGGCAACTTGATTTTATAGTGTCTTTGTTTCGGAAGCAATAAAGGTAATTTCTAACCAAACACGTTCGTTCTCCAGTAGGGAATTTAAATGTTACACACTGTAACTGAAACGTCAGAGTTTGTCTAGATGTTTCGTCTTTTTCTAAGCAGATTCCATGTAACAAATGTTGGTAATCCTTTAACTCGTCTTCCTCAATACGTTGCAGTAAGTGAATCTCCAAGTAACCGAAATTACGAACGTCTAGCCCATCATCATTCATATACTGAAAGTATTCAACAAGGTCTGACCAGTGAAAAAATTTCTGACGAATCAGTCCTCTTATACCATTCAGGTACCAGTGGTTAAAGATCTGGTGACGTAACGGATGCAATTGTTCTTTACGTTTCACTTGTATTTTCACCAGCTCTCGGTAAATCCTTTCTCTCAACTCCTCAGGCAAGCCCAAAATGTACTCTTGTAAAGTATCCATAATTATATACACTGTTTTTGGAATCGTTGGGTGGCGACCAATAGCCTCGTTTAACTTTGTGTCTAATGTAATATCCACTCATAATCAGTCTTCTTGTACTTTGGAACATAGCATAATTTAAAAACGGACGAATCACTTTGAGTTTGCGTTTCACTTGTATTTTGATCAGTTCTCGGTAAATGCGTTCTCTCAACTCCACAGGCAAAGCACGAATGTTCTCTAGCAAAGTATCCATGAATAGGTCATACTAATTCCTCTTTGGTCTGACACAAGAAATGTACTCTTTGCACAAACATGGTTTCACTTCAGTGTCGAATTTAAATCGTTGAGTCACTAATCTACACATTACAATTCGTTCAGAAGTTTCCTCTTTCACCAAGTTGACATTGTGTTCAAGATGTTGGTAATTCGTTAACTCTTCCTCTGGAATTCGATGCAGTACGTTTACAATGATGTAACTACAATCGTCCATACCAAACCAATCCTCTTTAAAACTAGAGGATCGTTGATCAATGTCTGTCCGATGGAACACTTTCAATTGAATCAATCCTTGTATAGCCTTCAGGTACCAGTGGTTCAAACACCGGTGACGTAACGGATGCAATTGTTCTTTACGTTTCACTTGTATTTTGACCAGTTCTCGATAAATGCGTTCTCTCAACTCCACAGGCAAAGCACGAATGTTCTCTTGTAAAGTATCCATGAACAGATTATTATGGTAAGAAGTTACTTCAATGTCTCGGTCCCACTAAGGGTAAGTAATGACAATTCGGTGACCATCGAGCATGTTCAACGTAGGCCGAATCTTGCGGTTCCCAGTGGTGAAGTGACACACCGCAACTGAAGCACTTGACTTTATCTCCTTCGCCCAAGTAGAAAAATCCGGCTCTGGCTAATTCTTCGGGGGTCGGTCCTCCCAGATACTTTGGCCATTTTCCTTTGAACGATTGAAGACGATTTTCAAAGTCGCAGTATTCCGACAAACGCACAGGGAACGAATATTCGTCTTTCACAGGTTCGTTTCGATGAGGGTTGGGTGACAGGAACAGGAGTTTGCTCAGGGCTGGATGACATCCGTAAGGGGGTAGACGTGAAGGTGGACATTCCCCTTTAAAACGAAACCCAGTAAAATGTCCAAGAGGACGAGCAGCATCGCTTTCGCATCCCACAGGTCTGACACGCACAGCATCACTTTCCATGACAGGGGTAGGAGCACTAAAGTTCCCATGATGCTTTACGGCATCGCTCAGGTCACAACGTACAGCATCGGTCCCATCGCAAGGCTCACAATCGCACTCGTCTGCAAACTCCGTTACGCAATTACAATGGTAACCACATGGACAATCGCAGTTTCCTTCCGGACATTTTCCGTCGCAATGTCTGGGTCTTATCCATCCAGTATTAGTCACACTAGAGAAAGATACAGCTTTTTTACAATCCCCAAACTGGAACGATGTCTCTTTCAAAGTATTCATCTTGTTCGCTCGGTCTTGCTAGTCACAATGAACTATCGATCTTGCCTAGGGTTCCTTTTTTATATACAGACCAATACCGACGTGACCGTACGGTAAGGTGAAATGATTGGGAAGTCGCACTCGCTTCTGGTACACGATTTGATAGACTTTTTCCAGGGGTCGACTGACGATGTGGTGAGTGGGTAAACGTACAATCTTGTTCGGTTGGTGAGTGGTCACTTTAAAGTTTCCATCCTCTCCCGATTGCAAGGCTTCTTTCAATACCCCAAAGTTGACCACTCGACTGGTACGATAATTCAGAGTCAGTCCTTTCACTTTGCACGTCGTGTGCACTTCTCCTTGTTTGTTCCGGTATTCGTAGCCGTAATTTTTGGGGCCGCCACTGACGAAACTTAGAATCTTGTCGTCGGGATGCTCGTCTGTCCAGGCTCCTAAACGGTCTCCTTCGATGTCAGGGTGATGTTGAATCGGGTGATGGATGTAAATGCAACTGTCCGTGTCAAAGTACAGGACGCGTTCTTCTAACAGTTCTAAAGCTTCGTACAATTTTAAGCGAGCATGGGCTGTCACGTAAGCCGCAATGATGACGTTTCCAAAAGGGTCGTCTTGCACAAAGTCCAAATCTTCTTCGTAATTGACCAAGATCAAATTCTCTCGAACGACGTCCACGTGTTTCATGTATTTGGTTTTGTCGTGAATCATCTGGAAGTAGCGGGAAGGTTCTGTCAAATATTCCGTCTTGGGTAAACACGGGCGTTGTGCCATTTTGCCCCACAAGCAATTTAACATCACTTTGGCAAACGATCGCCTGCCTTCGTTTTTCTCGATGTGGTCTAAAGTGATACCTTCTTGTTCGTAATATTTCTCTTTGAATTGTATTTGGTCTTCGGGAGTGTGACACCAGGAAGGATAGCCGCTGGCTTCTTGTTTCAGTTTCAAAAAGGCATCCACGTAGTCGGCGAAAATGCCTTTCTGCGTGGGGTCACCCTTGTGGTATTGTTGTGTCTTAGGAAAGTGGCAAATTTCGTACACTTCTAACAGTTGGTATCCCATGTTCAGAGCTTTGAACAATTCCACGCTGACCCAGGTTCCCGTCAAGGCACGTTCTTCCTGGCTGTGCTGACAAGGTTGGTCTTGGTTGCACGTTTCGGCACAAGTACGGCACAAGGGAAACATCAGTTTGCCTTGACAATGGTGAGGTAAGACGGGGTGGTATAGGTTCGTGGGAGGTAAAACTTTGCACTTGATCAAGCCTTCGTATTGTCGAATGTTTTTCAGGTCGATGTGTTCCGTCAGCAATTGCGGGTGCCCTACAGGAAAGCGACAATATTTGCACACGTAGGGATACAGCGAACACACGTCCAAGTATTTGATTTCTTCTCCGTTCTCTTCGTCGGCTTGGTACAGCAAACAGGTGGCATTGGTCCTTCCTCCGTACAAACTATCCCTTGGGTTCAGCGGGTCCATGAACTGGTAACTTTCCACGAGGCGTTTAAACTCGGGATCGGTTTTCAAACGGTGATCGTATTCGTGTTCCCACATTTCCACCACTTGGTATCCTTGCTGTTCTAACTTTAGGCGTCGCTGACAAGTGTCCTGGTACAAGTCTTCCATGGTTCGTTGTAAAAACTGATTTTTAGTGCTACGATCAGGGTAACAGACGGGACATCCGTGAAATAAGCAACCGTTAAATTCGTACACGATCTTGGGGTTTTCTAAGTCCCAGCCATCGACCGAATACGTTCCGATGGTCTTTTCGCCCCCTCCGTTGCGGGCATGCTGAATCCATTTGTCTTCCTTGTCGCACAAGTAATGTAACCAGCGTAGGGCTTTGACCGAGTATTGACGTTTGACAAAGTGGGTCGTTTGAGGACTGATGACAGCCACGGTGTTTTCAGGCATGAATCGTTGTCGATACACTAAGGAACACGCTTTGGCAATGGTGCAAGCTTCTTTCAAAGGATCCACCCCTCCGTGTTCCATGAACAGTTCTCGAAATTTTCCACAGCAACGCCGTAAAATGTCCACGTCGGAACGACAATACTTTAGCATTTCTTCCTGAAAGTCGAAAGGGTCCGAGGCGTGAGCCTGGTACCAAGCGTAAAAAGCTTCTCGTTGTTCGGTACGCATGTTGTCGGGGTCGTAATAGTGAGCCTCAGGCAAATGGGGTAGAACGGCGTGTTGATTGGCTTCCGTATTGAAAAAGTGTGGAAAGTACCCTTTAGCCATTTCTGTCATTCCAAACGTTTTAGGCATTCGACTCAAAGGCATGGCCAAGTAACTCATCGAATCTTTAAACTGCACTTGTCCCACTTGCATGAAAATGATTTTGGCTCCGTTCAAAGTCACTTTAGGACGCTCGGTGCCTTGTTCTGTATAGTACCTCAAAAGAAACTGTCCATCGTATCCGGAGAAATTGTGAGCCATCACCGTGGCATGACGATGACAATCTCCGTAACGTTCGATGTCCTCTTGGCTCCACGTCTTGTCGACGGGGTCTAAGACCCATTGGGCAAAATCGGCTAGCGTGTTGGGTCCCCGAAAGATTTTTTCACGCCCTCCGGGAATCTTGCTGCAGTGAGGGCAATGACTGAAGATAGGTTCTTGAATGCACTTCTCGCACGCTCGATGAGCCACGCAGAAATTAGGAATGTGAATGCCGGTTTCTTGCATGCATTCGAAATCGAAAAAGATGAAATTGCCTTTCTTCTTGTGACCGTCCTCTTTCTCTGGTGGGGGTTGGTATTTTTGCACGTAACATTGGTGTTCCAAGTCCACGATGTGGTGACAAATGTGACATTTTTTCTTTCCTCGACATACGTGTGCCTTGGCAGCATTGGTACGTATGACTTGTTCACACGTAGGGCACAATCTCAGGAGTTGACAAGCACATTTCTTCTGTGAACCTTGCGTTTTCAGATGTTGTTGGTAACAGGTAGGGCTGACAAACGTGCGCAGACAAGTGGAACAAGGCACTGGTTCTTCGCTCGGACAGGGTGAAGAGGCCAAACATCCTGAGCATTTCGATCCACAATGCTTGTGTTGCTCTCGATTATTATAACCATGGTCACATTTCTCACAGTAATATCTGTATCTCAGGAATCCAGTGATACTGGTAATGGTATCGAAATGTTCATCGTGATGATAAAGGTGAATGTATTTTCCGTCCTTAAAGTCTTGGCCTCGAAACAACAGAGGTCCGCGCACTTCTTGAGGGTGCACTTTCAAGGTGTATCGTGGAGCTAGGGCATCTTGCAATTTTTGCATCTCGGAAATGCCACAGGGTGTGTCTTTGGGTAGTCCGGCTTGTTGTAACAGGAGTTCTGCTTCGTTTCGTTGTTTGGCTCGGTCGGAACGTTGAATAGTGTCCCAGGTTCTTTTCCATTCTACCGTGTCGTTCTTGTTGGCATAGGTTCGTCCCACCACGATGGCACGAGCTAAACACATCTGGTCATGAGGGTTGTTAATTCGGACGAGACTCGTTTTGGTGTTGCGAAGGTCGTCCACCAATAACATCTTTTTGCGTCCTGTCCCTTGAGGAGGAGAGACGTGGGTCATGTCCAGTGTGGCTTTACCATCGGTGATGTCAAACTGATCATTAGATTGTTGTACGTGTTGAATCTTGTCCATGACTTTGGAAGCAGTCAATTCTGCAGGGGTGCTAAACTCAATCCAAACAGGGGATTTCAAACCGTCGTGTTGTATGGAAAGTCTCAAGCGATCGTCTTCTTTGGGTTGACATTGTCGCTTGAGTGCAGTAAGCAAAGAATCCCACACCTCGGTGATGAACACTTCTGCTTTCTCTAACGGCACTTCAGCCTTGAAATCTTTAAACTTCACCGTGTATTTGTAAGCCGTGGTTCTAAATTTTCTAGAGGAGCGCTTTTCCGTCTCTCGAATGGAATAGTACTTTTCAGGGTTGACTAAGGGTGGTGAACTTGGTTTAGAGGGTTGGGATTCTGGTTCACTCATGTCCTCTTCAAAATCACTGGCATGAATTTGTGCCAAGATTTCAGCCCTGGTTCGAGGCGAGAGATCACGTTTCTGCCTCTTACTTTCTTCTTCTTTTTTCTTCTCGAATGAATGGGATCGTTTCATCTTGAAAGCAAAAAGTCAAATGACTCAAGTTCAAACACCATAAACTACTTTATAGTCATGGCAGACCAGCGTATATAAAAGGCTGTGTGTCTTGTCCTTTCACTATTCATTTCACTCTCAAGCCGAGCACAACGATGGAAGAGACTAACCAGATGGAACGTTTCGTCAGAGCTTTGCGAGGGGTCATTAGAAAATTCTCTTCAGACCAGCCTACGGACTACTCTCCTTCCTTTCGAGATAAAAGTCAAGATACTTGCTATATCTGTCAGAAGAAAGGGCATTGGTCTTCAGAGTGTCCAGACCGTCAAAAAAGAAAAAAAACAGGGGATAAAAGAGACAAAAGTCAAGATACCTGTTATTATTGTAAAGAAAAAGGACATTGGTCTCCAGATTGCCCAAAAAAGAAACAAGAGGAGTCAGAAGAAGAGAGGAATTCTTCAGAAGAAGAGAGGGATTCTTCAGAGGAAGAGAGGGATTCTTCTGAGGAAGAAAGAAGACAGGTGAAGAAAAAGAAACAGGAGAAAAAAAGAAGAAGGGAAGAAAGCGAGGAGGAAGAAGAGGAAAAGAGTGTGACGGTGAAGAAATTCAAAAAACAGAGAGACTAAACAAGGAGAAAAGAAGAAATTAATGAACTTTTTATTAAAGTGTTGAGTTATAAATTGTGAATTGGATTGTAAAAAATGGAGAAAAGAATAAATGAATGATATAAGGTAAGTGTCTTTGAGTTGTGATTTTAAAATAAGAAGCTACACTCACGCACTCATACACAGACACGTATTAAAAGGGTAACATGGGTGAGTTTTTTTTTTTTTGAGTTATTGGCAAATTGAAATTGTATTTCTTTTCGAGAAATGTGGGTGGCCCTGAAAAGGGCCTTTTTTCTTCATGGTGTAGGGGTGAGTTTAAGCAATCAATTTTAACTGCCTTAAGCCTTTGCCACGGCCAAGGCCTACTTCTGGACTGCGTAATGTTGATGATGATAATGATTGGGTTGAAATCACTAAGGGTGGTACGGTAGGCTTAGTCACAGGGTTGACGTGTTTAGCTCGGGAAGGTCGTATTCTCTTCGGTCGTGATAAAGAAGTCTGATACATTTGTTTCAGACTTCTTAACTCCGCTAAAATGTCCAACAGTACCGTGACCGTTCGATTTTCACCCTCTTGTTTCTTTGCTGCTACTTCTTCTTGCTGTTGTTTTTTTCTTACCTCTTCTTCTTGTTGCTGTAGGAGAAAAGTCTGTTCCGCTTCCTTTTGTCGTTGTATAAATTTCTCCAATTCTTCTTTCTGTCTCTGTCTAAAATTCTCCACTTGCGGTAATGAAGAAAGTAACGAAGGTTCCGGAACAAATTCTTGCGAGGAGAGAAAATCCACAAAATCCCAATTCACCTCTTCTGAAAGTAAGTCCGGGTTCCCTTGGGCAGTCTCCCCTGCTGGTTCACCCCACTGGATCGTTTTCTGAGTTTCCGTCATGTTGAATCACTGTCGCATAGATTGACTGCACACAAGCGCTAGCGAATCTATATTGACTACGTGACGTCACAGACTGCTCTCTTCGGATTGGATGCGAGCTGACTGAATTTTGTAACGCGTGTTCGGATTGGTGAATGAACTCAATCCGTTTCAATCCTTTCCGTCCCTATAAATAAGCGCCGTTGACTGCATTGATTCACCTATTCTAGGAGCCTCAACATGTGGACAGACGTTGAATCTTCAACCCTTGTGTCAACGATGATGTTCAGGACGGACATGCTCATGTATGTCCGATCCAAGTGGACCGTTGTCAACAGGACCGACACGAGCCTATGGATACGTAGAATTTACGTAGAGAGGCAAGGATGCCTGAAAAGAGTTTTAGTTTATGGACCTACCATTCGACGAAGCCTAAGAAGAAGAAGAAGATGTTGCAGATGCCCTTTATGTTAAGGGCATATTAACATAAACCCAAAGGCCCTTTTCAGGGCCAGCCATATTTCTCGAAAAGAGATAGTCTTTGAATTGCCTACCCCTTTTTTTAAAAAAAAATTTTTTTAAAAAAAAAATCCCATGTTAAATTCCCCTTGTCCGTAGAGTGGCCCACGATTTATTGCCATGTTAAATTCCCCTTGTCCGTAGAGTGGCCCACGATTTTTCGCCATGTTAAATTTCCATTGTCCGTAGAGTGGCCCAGGGGTGTTTTTAATGCTAATTCCCATTGTCCGTAGGGTGGCCCCATTCACTACTCTTGCGCTATCAAGATGTCGGACAAGATGATAGTGAGATACACACTTTAATGAGGTGGTCTTACAAATGATTGGCTGAGATTGTTTCCATTCTAGAAGCCACATTCTTTTCTGATTTTGATCCAACTTGGAATGGGATTTTATTATAAACCTATCAATTTTCTACTCCAGATAAAGCCAGAATTTTAGAGTCATTTCTTATAAGTAGGAAAATGATACTGCTGTATTTGATTCCATATTACCATACTCTCAAATGAAGCTGGAACTACTTTATCGTTGAAGGTTCCTGGTTACAATAGTAGCACCCTCTAGTGTTGGAATGCCAACACTAGTGATAAACAAAGCTAGCACAGCGACATTAAATGTTGCATTATGTATAAAATATCTGTAAGGTCCAAATCCTGATTTTGCTAATAAAACAATAAAATTATTTATATTTAATTTTTTACTAGATAATATAGCCAAGGGGTTTGTCTGAAACAAGATCACCATATTTAGACTACTTTCATTACATTGGTCCTGTAAAGTAACCCCATTTAGACTATTTTCGTTACATTGGTCCTGTAAAGTAACCACATTTAGACTACATCCATTACATTGGTCCTGTAAAATAACCACATTTAGACTGTTTCCATTACATTGGTCCTGTAAAATAACCACATTTAGACTGTTTCCATTACATTGGTCCTGTAAAATAACCACATTTAGACTGTTTCCGTTACATTGGTCCTGTAAAGTAACCCCATTTAGACTATTTTCATTACATTGGTCCTGTAAAGTAACCACATTTAGACTATTTCCATTACATTGGTCCTGTAAAATAACCACATTTAGACTATTTCCATTACGTTGGTTATGTAAAGTAACCACATTTAGACTATTTCCATTACATTGGTCCTGTAAAATAACCACATTTAGACTATTTCCATTACATTGGTCCTGTAAAGTAACCACATTTAGACTATTTCCATTACATTGGTCCTGTAAAGTAACCACATTTAGGCTATTTTCACCTTGAAAATGTTAACTTAGTCACATGTGCATTAATGGTAATTTGTATAACACCTGTACCAAGTCTGATTATTAATCTCCTTAGTAAGGTTTTTAATACGATTAAAAATCTTTTATGGTCATTGTTATCTGATCTGGACATTGCATTAATGTAATCATTTGAAGGGAACCCTTTTTTAATATTGATTGTTAGTTGATTGACTGTCTTACTGTATATGTTTGCTTATAAGTCTAGTCCAGCTGCACATCCTGATCTACCATCCCTAACACAACTGAAGATCCGGGTCAATGCAGTTTGTTAGGGGTAATCAGCAGAACAACAACATGGACCCTGATCTTTTGGTACATTATGCTATGTCAGATAAGCATCTGTGTTGTTTGCAGTTGGATTCAATTTAAGCATTTATATATCAAGGCTAAAAGTGGGTGGACCTCATAAGCCTTGGGAACCTAAACTTTCATTTCTATTTTTGAAACCTTAAAAAAGCCTAAAAAACTGGAGGAAACCTGAATTACAAAAGCCTAAACATTTGTAAATATTATGAATGGCTCTACCTTGACCCCACAAAATATGCTTTTTTGCTCATGGTTTTTTCATTAGCCTAGCCTGTCAGTCAAGAAAGCATGAAAATTATGTAAATTATCAACATCTGGTCATTATATTCTGTCATGCATTTGATAGACCCATAATGGCATATCATCGGATCAGTGTTAACATTGCATTCACTTTATTCTTTGCATATTTTGAAGTCTTATTTTCTTCAACCTGAAAGAATACTTGATCACATTTTTAATAAATATTATGCTCAACATGGATCTAATCTTGAAACTGCTTTGTGTCTTGAAGCTCAAAAAAATCAAAACCTTGAAAAAAAACAACCTAATATTACAACCAAAAAACCTATGAAAAAACCATCACATTTTAGAATTTCACCTCTAACCATGTTTTATGCTATTTGTTCAATTATGTATTTCAGAGTCCAGTGAGAAAATCAAGAAAATCAAGGATGATCTCAGCAGTTGTAAGACACTTCTTCATTGCAAGCGAGATGAGCTACGCAGACTGTGGATAGATGGAGTGGAACAGAAAACCATTGCTTCTTTATTAGATCAAGTGTAAAACATTCTTGTCTTACAACTCCTTGTACAAGCTTATGACCATGTTTGAATGCTTGTCATCTAATACTTCCCAGCATGCTGTTGATATATCCATCACACCTTGGTTTACTTGTCTGTAGAGCTCCCTTCATGTTGTCGACATATCCATCAATCCTTGCTCTACTTGTATTTAAATCATTTCCATTTGTGATACATCCATCACACCTTGGTTTACTTTTCTGCAAATCAGTTCCCACCATGTTGTTGATACATCCATCACACCTTGCTTTACTTGTCTGTAGAGTTCCCTTCATGGTGTTAATATATCCATCACCCCTTGCTCTACTTGTATTTAAATTAGTTCCCTTTATGCTATAGATACATCCATAACACCCTGGTTTACTTGTGTTTAAATCAGATCCCTTCATGTTGGTGATATACCTATCACCCCTTGCTTTACCTGTATTTAAATTAGTTCCCATCATGCACACTTATCAAAGTCAGTATATTACATTATTAAGCTGTTTATGCATTAAAACTCTGTTCATGGAAGTCTTGGAGTATTATGCCTGATAGTTGAATTGTCTTGTCATGAAGTATACCATTTGGTACTCTCACATTTAAACACTATCCATGGAAGTCATGAAGTATAATGCCTGTTAGTTGACAAAATTCCATGCTTCTCTGCCAGTTCCAGAATCGATTTATTTCTTTATTAATACTTTTGATGTTGCCATTACAACAAGATAGAAATTGGCAGAGAGCAGTCATTTCCATGGCTTAACCCAAAAACTGTTGGAGATGTGTTTATTTAACATGGCACAAAGTGTTGGACTAGATGTGTTTATTGCATTTTGCTAATTTAACTACAAGCCAGGCTCCATTTACTCATTCAAATATCAACTTCTGACCCCAGCAAATTGGGGTTTTCTTCGTATCATAATTGGCATATATACTTCAGCAGCACCAATGAGTATAACTTGAAAATGTCCCAATTAGCTCAGTTTATTACAATATGAAAGTTTATATTCTTTAGAGTTAAAACTGCCTTAGAGTCCCATTGTTAATGGGTCAGACAGACACTGGCTTCATAAGTGATTATAATATTGATTCAAACCTTGCTTGTTTTATGATCTCATCTGTACATTTTGCTCTGGATGATTTCATTGTCCATGAAAAAAAGCATGGAAATTTTGGAAAGTGCATACATCTTTCCTGTATTAGAAGAAAATCTCCCAGAAACAAAAATTATTTACCTCAAAGCTGCTCTGAAAGGAAAGTGTGCAAAATGTCTTCCTTGGACTGGATGGAAAAAGTCTAGCCTAGTTCATGGATGACCTAGGTATTTTCCAGCTCCTCATTTCCAGGGAGTTTCTAATAAAAGAGATAGGAAAATTGTTTCATTACTCCATTCCATTTCCATGGCCAGTATTTCCATGGCAAGAACCTGGAATTGGCATGAAAGCATATAAATTGTACAGCCAGGATAGGTCAGCAGTACCACATTTGAATCTTCTATAACCAATTCACAATTGACAATAGATCAGTTACCACTGGTCAGATCAAATGTTTTCCACTTCATTGTTGTTGTTGTTCAGTTATATCAGACTTTAATTTTGTACATTTATTTTATTTTTCAGAGAACAGATCAAAGATGTTCCAGAGAAATTAAACAGTTTCCAGGCCAGCAAACACTATTTACATGCCACTGACCTAGTAGTAAATGCAGGTAAGTCGGAGGATACGTGGTTTTTTTACCTTTGTGCAGGTGTTCTCTCTGACATTATAAAGATAGTCTCTACTCTGAGAAGTGTAAGAAAATTAGGTACAGACTTCTCAACTGTAGATAAATGTTAAATGGAAGGTTTGGTGGGACCTAAGTGCTAAACTTTTGGGGATAGTCATTTGTATTGTTTTTCACACTGCCACTTAAAAAGGACATTATTTTGGCATGTCATTCTTTAAAACTTGAGCACTCTAAATCAGAAAATTGTAACTCACTTGAATTTCTGAAGAAGATAACAGTATTTATTTTGATGGCTTAGTAATTTGGCAGTGTGCTTATTGTCAATGAGAACACTGCAAAACATTCACCTTTCAGAAGTTGATGGTCTGTCATGAATGTTCTTCAATATTCTTATGATCAGGAGTTTTGCATCCCTCTTATCAAAAGACGAGCTTGGAAAACAAGTAACAGTGAAAAAGAGGCTTGCTATAGGGGCCATTTTTAGTCCAGGTAATAGGCTCAACATGTATACCAGTAGGTAATTTTGACACATTTTGTGGAGGAATGTTTAAATTTTGAACAAAAGATGTTGGAATTGATGCTTATTCTGTTTAAAAATAGCCTTAAAAGTAGATCAGGGTCAGAAAAATGCCTATTTGGGCAGAAGTTCAAACAGTTAGTGTTTTCATTAATAAATGCATAATTTGAAAACCAAGGCCATATTCCAATATGTGTATAAAGTCTTTCTCTTTGACATTTTAAAAGATCTCTTTCGTTGTCAATTGAAGCATTGATAAAAAAATAGATAAAATAGTAATTTTTTGCCAAAATATTGACCATTTTCAAGCTTAAATGATGGGTAATATTTTGCCCCAAAATTGACCATTGTCAGGCCTAATTGATATTTAGAACATCAGCATAACAACTGTGAAAATATTTTCTTATGTGATGAAAGTTGTGTCTGGCTTTATCTTAATGATGTTAAAGTCTGGACAAAAGATATTAAAGAACCACTGTATCAGCATCCAAAGCACAACCTTAATTTGCACATGTGTGGTATGTTTTTCTTGCTAATAGTCAGCCCCTTGTATGTGTTTACAGAAAACTTGACATGTGAACATTATATAGATATTTTAAATGGACTTATCTTAGCAAAAGCACAAGTTTTGATGAGTGATACCTGGATATATCAGCAGGATAATGACCTCAAGGACATGGCTAATTACACAGGAACCTGGTTTGTATACCAAAGCATCCACATCCTAGATTAACCAAGCTACATGTACTGTTTTCAGTTCAATTGAAAATATTTGGGTACTGTTAAAGGACAACATTTATAAGAAAGGAATGAGAGATATTGAGAAATGAAAATGGAAGCACATCAGTATTGACCCATAATTTCTAACTTAATTTGATTGATATTGTCTCTAGGCAATTCACCACAGCCTGTATTGAGCTACAACTAGTGTATCTAGGCAGTACAGCACATCCTGTGTTAAGCTACAAAGCAGCATGTCTTGGCAGTGTGTCACAGCCTGTATTGAGCTACAAAGTAGTGTGTCCTGTGTTACAAGTCTATGCTCTTAAAATAAGTAACAGAAAAGAGTGAAGACAAAAGCTTTTTAAAATTTAACAAATAATTTTTTTCCCTAGACGCCAAGTGACAAAAAAGAATTGCGGTATTGCGAATTAAATCCAGATCGTAATCCAAGAATAAAAACACAAGTCCTGTCACTGAAAAGTTCTAAGTGAATCACAGTTAAAATCCCGATGAAAATCCAAGATGGAAGGCGATGACGGCTCTGATAACCTACAAAGTGCAGATGTGTCAACAGTCTCTTGTTGAATCACAGAAAATATTATTCCAGTTTGAATTCTGTATAAATTCCAGTAAATGTCTTTGTTCAAGAATTATATCAGAGCACTTCGGTATTTCCGGAGAAAATATTCACTTGAATTCATTAATTTGAAGAAAAATAAAATTCAGCCCAAACTGGTCACAACATAAATCAACTCAATATGTTAGATGTTAAAACATGATTGATAATTCTTTATCAAAACATCAGTAATAAATTTAAGACGCAAAACAGATTCCTGAATGGGGGTCAAAAGTTCATCCTTATGGGGAAAAAATTAAAGTTTGTTTACCAATTGACACATGCTTAATGACATAGTCCAGGTGTGACCTCGACTAAACTTACTGAGTCTTACTCTGAGAAAGATAATAAAAAAAATTTAAGGAAAGCTGTTTACCAAAACTGTCACTGATTTTGAAGGTCAGCAGCTAGTTACAATATTTCTGTTTTGGACAATGTCAAATCCAGTAATTAATGTTACATTACAATAGCATGTAATGGAATAAAAACATTTAAATCTAACAGATAAATAAATAAATTAAATGTACATAACACTAGGTATTGCATCACAGCCAGTATTGAACTAAAAAGCAGTCTACTGCGCTACAAAGCAGTATGTCTGGGCAATTCACCACAGCCTGTAGTAGGATACAAAGGAGTGTGTCTTGGCAATATGCCACATCCTGTATTGAACTACAAAACAGTGTATAGGCAATACATCACATCCTGTATTGAGTTACAAAGTAGTGTATCTAGGCAGTACATCACAGTCTGTATCCACCTCAAAGCATCAGCAATTCTGCCGGGACATCAGTCATACTGGCAATTCTGCCTCATACATAGGGCATGTTTCATACATAGGGCATGTTGGCCATTTGTCCCTGACATCAGTCATACTGGCGATTCCGCCTCATAGTTACTGCATGCTTCTCTACCATCTTACCACTAACCTCATGCAGTGGAGGGTGAGACCCGAGGAATGTCAAAGATGTATACTTACTTATGTACTGTTTTATAATGCTAATAGTTGTTGATTAAAGAGTTTGAGACTATATCTCTATTAGTTCTTCTTATGCTTTAATATCATATATGCAGTTCACCTGTCAGTCAGTCCAGCTAGAGGTACATATGGTCCACCTGTCCAACATTCCATATATTTTAGATTGTGTAGCAGTGTATTGAGTTACAAAGCAGTGTGTCTAGGCAGTACATCACAGTCTGTATTGAACTATAAAGCAGTGGGGGCCCCGAGTGGCCGAGTGGTCTAAAGCGCTCTTCGTTACGGATCACTGCCATCTCACCTCTGTCTGCGGCGGTTCAAGTCTAAGATTCAGCCAATGTGGGCATGTGAGAAAGCTTGCCAGTAGCTTCTCGTGGGTCGGTGGTTCTTTCCAGGGTTTTCCGGGTTCTTCCTCCACCATTAATACTGGCCGCCATGTATAGCCTATCGTGTGCTGAAAAATGGCGTTAAACCCCACAACAACAACAACAATAAAGCAGTGTATTGAGCTACAAAGCAGTCTGACTAAACAATACATCACAGCCCATAGTGAGCTATGAAGCAGTGTCTACTCAATACATCACATCCCTTATTGAGTTACGTAGCAGTGTGTCTAGGCAGTACATCACAGCCTGTATTGAGCTCAGAGTAGCTTGTTTAGGTAACACATTGCAGGTTATATTGAGTTTCAGAGCAGTGTGTCAAGGCAATAACATCACAGCCTGTGTTGAACTACAAGGTATTTTGTTTAGGCAGTACATCACAGCCTGTATTGAGCTACAAAGTATTTTGTTTAGGCAGTATATCACAGCTTATATTGAGCTTCAGAGCGGTGTCTTTAGGCAATATAACACAGCCTGTATCTAACTACAAAGTATTTTTTAGGCAATACATCACAGCCTGTATTGAGCTGCAAAGCAGTGTGTTTAGGCAGTACACCACAGGTTGTACTGAGCTACAAAGCAGTGTCTTGGCAATATGTCACAGCCTGTATTGAGCTTCAAAGCAGTGTGTCTTGGCAATGTGTCACAGCCTGTATTGAGCTTTAAAGCAGTGTGTCTTGGCAATATGTCAAAGCCTGTATTGAGCTACAAAGCAGACAACTAAATATTGACTTGCTATTTTACTGTCACACAAGGTACTTTACATTCTGTTTAATACTGCATTATTTTACAAATATCTTTAATTTTTTTCTAAATTTTACATTTGTTTGGCAAATAAACCAATATTTAATAAAGAAGGTTCCATTTTTTTTATAAGCTCTAAAGATTATCACATATTTCATGCCATAGCAGTTGTGCTCAGTCCAGATAATGCTTAATCAGAATATAACACATTGGCTGAGTAGGCTTCTTTCCTAAGAACTGAGGAGGGGTGAGTGCTAGAAACTCAAACACTCAGTTATTTAACCATGACAAAATATGATCCATGTTATGGTCTTAAACAAAATCACAGAAAAGAACAAAACCAACACAGTTTGTAAAATTCAACCAATAATTTATTTCCCTAGAATACAAAGTGAAAATTTGAAAAAGAACTTATAATAATGTGTATTAAATCCCAAATGATTCTAAAAGTTCTTTTTCAAATCCAAACGTATGAAGTTCCAGCAGTATTCCAAATAAATTTGTATATTGAATGGGTTGATGTGCCTGTAGCCTCGAGTGTGCCAGTGGTCTGAAGTGTAGCAATGTGCAAAGAGTCTTTTGATATATCGCAATAATATAATCCAAAATGTTCTTATCTGAATTCACTATAATAGCAAATTAATGTTCCACTCCGAGAATATTAATGAGTACTTTGTAATTTCAGTGAATATTAATTTGAATGAATAAATCTTCCAGAATTAAAAAACAATTGAGCACAACAAGAAGACTGATTCTGCTTCATCTGTTAAGGCAAGAATGAGTAGTTCTTAGGTAAACAAGGTTATATATCCCTCTACTTTACCTAGGCTGTAATTATCAGTTTTTAGGAAATAGTCTGTCACTTAATGGAATCATCCATTCTAGAAGTTTCTGAAGTAAGAATCAAAACTATTACTAAAACAAATTTAGATACAAATGTTTACATTAATAATGATCTGAATATTCATTCTGCAATCATAGATAATCATTGTTGACGTCATTGTGTGTACATTGTTGATGTCATCAATTAGTTATGTTTGTGTACATTGCTGATGTCATTGATTAATCATGTTTGTGTACATTGTTGATGTCATTGATTAGTTATGTTTGTGTTTATTGCTGATGTCATTATGTACATTATTGATGTCATTGTGTACATTGTTGATATCATTGTGTACATTGTTGATATCATTGTGTACATTGTTGATGCCATTGTGTACATTGTTGATGCCATTGAATAGCTATGTTTGTGTATATTGCTGATGTCATTATGTACATTATTGATGTCATTGTGTACATTGTTGATATCATTGTGTACATTGTTGATGCCATTGTGTACATTGTTGATGTCATTGTGTACATTGTTGATATCATTGTGTGTACATTGTTTATGCCATTGTGTACATTGTTGATGTCATTGTTTATATTGTTAATGGCATTGTGTGTACATTGTTGATGTCATTGTGTGTACATTGTTGATATCATTATGTACATTGTTGATGTCATTGTGTACATTGTTGATGTCATTGTGTGTACATTGTTAATGTCATTGATTAGTTATATTTGTGTATATTGTTAATATTGTGTGTCCATTGTTGATGTTGTTGTGTACATTGTTGTCATTGTGTGTACATTGTTGATGTCATTGTGTACATTGTTGATGTCATTGTTTATATTGTTAATGGCATTGTGTGTACATTGTTGATGTCATTGTGTGTACATTGTTGATATCATTATGTACATTGTTGATGTCATTGTGTACATTATTGATGTAATTGTGTACATTGTTGATATCATTGTGTACATTGTTGATGCCATTGTGTACATTGTTGATGCCATTGTGTACATTGTTGATGTCATTGTGTACATTGTTGATATCATTGTGTGTACATTGTTGATGCCATTGTGTACATTGTTGATGTCATTGTTTATATTGTTAATGGCATTGTGTGTACATTGTTGATGTCATTGTGTGTACATTGTTGATATCATTATGTACATTTTTGATGTCATTGTGTACATTGTTGATGTCATTGTGTGTACATTGTTGATGTGATTGATTAGTTATATTTGTGTATATTGTTAATATTGTGTGTCCATTGTTGATGTTGTTGTGTACATTGTTGTTGTCATTGTGTGTACATTGTTGATGTCATTGTGTACATTGTTGATGTCATTGTGTGTGCATTGTTGATTTCATTGTGTACATTGCTGATGTCATTGTGTGTGCATTGTTGATGTCATTGTGTGCATTGTTGATGTCATTGTGTGTGCATTGTTGATTTCATTGTGTACATTGCTGATGTCATTGTGTGTGCATTGTTGATGTCATTGTGTGCATTGTTGATGTCATTGTGTGCATTGTTGATGTCATTGATGCCACATTCCTTTCAGCAACCATCACTGCTTATCTCAGTTGTTGATAATACCTCTTAATGTAACTTTTCTTTCAGTGCATCATTTATAAATAGATGACTACAGTTTTGCATAGTTCCTTTAAAACCATGGCATTCATTTTGTCCTTAAACTTTAACATTTTTATTAAAGCAGATTTCGGTTTAAGGACAAAACAAATGCCAAGATTTTTTTAATAAAAAGTTTGAAAAGTGTGTTCTAATTTGTCCACTAATTTATCATGAAACACACTCTTGTAACAAACCAACGGTCATTCAAAGTAGTTTTGTGGTGAATCATCTTTATGTGAAATAATAGTGACATTAATGACAATATATCACAGAGATACAGTGATAGTGTGGTAATACTAGCTTGTCTAAATTACAGGTAGTTTATTCTAGCCAGTTTGCTATCATTGCACTAATTAAATCATCTACACTGATGAAGTCTTTTAACTATTTTAAATGTCTGTATATACAAAAAGAAAGACAAAATGATAAAATAAACACTAGATGTGGTAAAGTAAATACAATGAAGAGCAGTTTTATGGTTTTATGTACTATGAGAGGGCACAGACAACTAATTCAATTCCCATAGACTGTAATGTTGGGCAAATTACTGCACTTGTGTTATGGTTTTATGTACTCTAAGAGGGCACAGATGCCTAATTCTGTTCCCATTGACTGTATTCTTGGCCAAATTTCTGTACTTACAATTTATGGTTTTATGTACTCATAGAGGGCACATACAGCTAATTATGTTCCCAATGACTGTATTGTTGGCCAAATTACTGTATGTACATGCTAGTGTTGGCAAATCATGCTTACATTATGAAAGCAGAAACTTTTGAAACAATGAAAATACTATTTTGTGTAGCTTGTTTTTGAGAAAATTCCCTAGTAGGTACACACCATTAAACTCTAGCCTGTTTACATCTAGCATAGCAGTACCTGTGCAGTGATAGCCTTAAAATGAAAATGGTTTTTAAGTTCAAGCCTACTTTTTGAATACAGTTTATCTATGCTTGGGTTTCTTCTGATAAATTAGGTCATTATTTTTCTAATTATTTTCATCCAATGATCAACATTCATTCCTCCGAATATGCTATTTAATATACACATAGGCTGGTTCCATAGCTCATAAAATAATTAGTTGCCTGCATCCTAGTTGAGAACTGTTGCATTGTTATTAGTTGCTTGCTGCATCTTCACTAGCTTTCTTTGCCTTCTTACGTTGTGGCGAATTTATGGTGACGTCAGCTATGGATATGGCGTACTTGCATATTAGTGACTTTACTATTGCTGCAGATAATTCTAATGGGATTTTAATGTTGAGAGCGTCAAAGGCTGATCCATTCCAGTATGGTGTGCAGATCAGACTTTTTGCAGTGCATAACTGTACGTGCCCCTTACGAGCTGTGCGCGAGTACCTGGCGCTCCGCAGCAGGATGGGTTGTCTTAGACATCTGTACCCGCTATTTACTACAGATGGTATTAATCCACTTTCTAGATCAGTGCTTTTGGAGAAGCTATGTTTGCTCCTGCACGTACTAGGCAAATTCAATGGGCACTCCTTTCTGATAGGGGCCGCCACCATAGCAGCAAATGCTGGGATCGAGGACCACCTTGTTAAAACTCTAGGTCATTGGACTTAAGATTCTTATTTACGTTATATCAGGACCTCGAATGATGCCATTCTGCGAGCACAGCAAGCCATGTGTGGATCTACCCATTCATAGATGACATAATGCCATAGGAGCATTTTCAATTACACCTTTCTCTCAGATAAGTGCATCTGATGGATGTATATGTGTTCTAAAATAGGCTAATTTGTGTGTCAGTGTATTCTTTCAGAGGTGACCATTCAGATTCTTTACATGGAGTTATTCTGGGAAGGGAGTAAGCAGACTCTGTGTATTGTTCTAAGTGTTTAATTGTGCATGTTCTTTTCATCAGTTTTCTACATAGTGTGATCATCAGATTCAGTCGTCGGTGAGGTGTATTTCACACTGGTAGTGTGTTAATGTGTTCTGCGGAGCAGGATCATCAGATTCATGGGCATCGGGTGGCGTTAAGCATTGTGTTTACTAATGTTCTTTGGTGTATCTAGTTGGTGTCTAATTTAATCAGTTTACTGCATGTGCACTTCAATCGGTTATATGCATCTGACTTAATTATTGAACTACATGAACTGTATACGTGTCTGCAGAGTAGATTTTGTGGCAGTTTGTGGAAACTTTACTTTATTTATACATCAGCCCTCAACGGGGTACAAGCCGGGAACATTGCAGTGCTGAACATACATTTTTATAGTAGTCTTAGTTTCGTCATATATGACTTGCCTACAGATTCTTGCATCACAGACTCAATTACAACTCCACTCTAAATATAATGTGACTTTAGTCTTGGTACCACCATAACATTGTGTGCAGGCATGGACCCCGGAATAGTCATACCTTGGCACGGGTTCTTGCAGTAGTATCCATTTATGTTGATTCACTGTTGTATAATTCTTAGTATTGGCAATCGTTCATTTCATACACATAATTGCTTATATTGATTGTGATTTTCATGCTTATTTTAACAGAACTGCGGGTACTTCTTGTCCATATCTATCCATTCCTTGGGGCTCTCCACTGCATACTACTGCAGTTCCATTACTCTGCATGCAGCATCGTTTGGGCATTCTGTCCCCAATCCACTCGACTTACAGACATAACAAGTTGTGGCGACTCTGCCTCAATACAGCGGCAATTCTGCCTTTACAGTTATGTCAGTCAGTCATACTGGCAAGTCTGCCTCAAAACATCGGCAATTCTGCCTGGACATCAGTCATACTGGCAATTCTGCCTCATAGATAGGGCATGTTGGCCATTTGGCCCTGACATCAGTCATCCTGGCAATTCCGCCTCATTGTTACTGCATGCTTCTCTACTATCTTACTACTACTAACCTCATGCAGCAGAGGGTGAGACCCAAGGAATGCCAAAGATGTATACTATGTACTGTTTTATAATGCTAAATAGTTGATTAAAGAGTTGACACTACCTCCCTATTAGTTCTTCGTATGCTTAATATCATATATGCAGTTCACCTATCTGTCAGTCCAGCTAGAGGTGCATATGGTCGACCTGTCCACCATTCCATTTATTTATATTGTGTAAACTTCCCTGATTACTATTTGTGCAAAAAGCCATGAAACACAGTAATTGTATTTGAGTGGGCGTTCTTACAGTGAAATGCATTGACTTCATAGTTTCCTCTTTGATGAATCAGGATATACATTGTTTATTGGAGAGAGATTTACATGCAGAGTTAAAATGTGTTGAGATTTGTTAATTTGCTGAGCAGATAATTTTTCTCACAAAAACGATTAAAATGAAGTTTTTCAATGGTGGCTGCATCAATTTAATTGTAATTATAACTGTTCCTTTAGAGTGTGTTTGTTTTTCTAAATAATTGTTTTTTAGACTACCCTTAACAATCTGATTAATTTAGTTTGTGATTTCAGGGTCAGTCTTATAATTAAAAGGAATACACATCTACTGGATGAACAAACATATATCAATAGAGATAAAGTGTGGAAGTGAAACAGTAGATGTAAGAATGGAGGCTTTTATGTAGTATTTTTATTAGAGCAATAAAAGTAATTTAATAGCCAGTGGCCTTCAGGCACACAAACATAAACTTTAAACATAGCTGACAAGACACTAATTATTGATTATTAGACACCTTCAAAACAATAAAACAATCTATTTTGATATGTCAGGACTGTTGGCAGACCAGTGCATTCAAAGAACTGAAGTTCATTCAGAACGTTTGATTTTTTTGGACTTGAATAGAACTTTTAAGATTATTATGGATTCAGTTCATGATACTGTAAGTTCCTCTTACATTTTCAATTTATAACTTTAATTATAAAATTATTTGTTAGGTTTTACAAAACTTATTCATTTTGCTTCTTCATGTTACTTAGTTTATGACCATAGAGTTATAACATGATGAACAATGGCTGGACCAACCGCATAGCAAGCACTGTGGCTGGACCAACCATATAGCAAGCACCGATGCAGGAAACAGTGTGCATCCAGTCTCTGCCTATCACAGAAAAACACAGTTATGTCCCTTGTGGCAAGTGTTCTTGTTCAAGAATATGACTTGCTAGCCATTAGAGGAAATGGAGCACAAACTAACAACCACCAATGGCTATTGCATATCCATCATCTTGTAGGGATGGATGGTTGCCTATATAACAAATAAATAACATTGCAGCTTCATTTCAGATAAAATTAATGATGCTGAAAACAGTAAGAAAGTAAAAGTCAGTCAGTCAAATAAACACAGTTACCTATCTAAGTATTGTTCACTAGTTAATTGCACAAATAAAATATTGGTAAGCATAAAAAACAGAATTTTTACACTTCAGTTTTGGCTGTGCTGTAAAGATAATTATCATTGCAACAGGGGTGATATTACCTTAGGGCCATAACTTCTGACTGTATATTGTACAGTTCTATGCCTCAGTCAAGTTGGGAATAGACCAATCAGTAAAGACGAATCCAAAAATAATGACTTAAATTGTTTTCAAAAAGGGATGTGAAGGAAAGGGTGAAAGGATCTAAATTTAGATTATAATTTTGGATGGTAATCATGCTTTTGTATTTAAATTATGGCACCAACAACAAGTAGTATAAACTTCTCTTCAAAATCCAAACCTTTCCAAATGTACAGTTTAGTGATTATATTCAAAGCTAGTACTTACTAACTAGCAACATGTAGCTATTTTTGGGATGGACCATTTTATTTTGTGTTGTAGTTGTTGGTGGGGGTGGGTGTTTTTGAAACAATATAGCTTGAAGAACATTATCTTTCTCTGTTTTATAGAAATAAAATGAACTAACTCTATCTGTCATATTGGTTTAAAAAAATATCTTGAGATATATAAAAGAATTTGTTTGAAAATATACCCCTTCCCCACCCCCACCCCCAGAAGATTAAATGTTTAAGAGACAGAAAAATTTATAGTGGCAATTCTATAGACTTGCAAGCATGAATAATAGATAATTACTGAAGTTAACTTACTGAGGTAAGAGAAAGATGGGGGGGGGGCCATATGCCTTTGATGGGTCAATTGTATAATAACAGTTCACATTTTTTCCAATCTTTGGCATGCATACATGCATTTATGTAATTATATGCCTTAACAGTATATCAGCATGATACTGTCTGTATAGTACCAATTAAAAACTACAATTTTTACATTTAAAAAGAAAAAATGCAAAGATAACAAATTGTATGAAAGAGTAGTGAGAAAATTGGCTAACATTAAATTGTCAGGATCGCTTAGTCTGAATTTATTTTCTGCATGTTAATTGACTTTTGTGATCTCTACTGTGGAATGCTACAAGGTTCAATGAGGTGAACTATAATTGTGGAGTGCACTATCAGGCACTATTCATGTTAAACATTGTAGCATTATAAACTAAGTTTGATGCAAATGGTCATCAAATATTTATTTTATAAGTCAGAGGAGAACCTAGCAGGTGTGGAGGCTGCAAATGATTGTCAGCTATTTATTTTTTATTTCAGTTGCCAAGTTAGAGGGTAACCTAGCAGGTCTGGAGGCTGCAAATGATTGTCAGCTATTTATTTTTTATTTCAGTTGCCAAGTTAGAGGGTAACCTAGCAGGTCTGGAGGCTGCAAATGATTATCAGCTATTTATTTTTTATTTCAGTTGCCAAGTTAGAGGGTAACCTAGCAGGTGTGGAGGCTGCAAATGATTGTCACCTATTTATTTTTTATTTCAGTTGCCAAGTTAGAGGGTAACCTAGCAGGCGTGGAGGCTCTGAAGGATTTAAAGGCTGAGATCATATTAAGAAAGGAGGTATTATTGTTTTTGCTCTGTCTTGAATGTAAAAGGGGTATATAATTTTATATTGATTCATCCATTGGTTTGTCAGACCTTCCATTTGTGGATGTTTCTTGTTGAGAAAAAGAACCATGGAATAAAAAGCTGTCTACCTTCATTTCCCCAGTACTAGATCCCAAGGCATGGTCTTTAAATGCTCTTTCAGTTGGGAGGGTCTGTGGGCCTTTGCCTACTCCCCACATATTTTAGATCCTAAGATTATACAGAAATTGAGGGGCCAGACATGCAAAATGATTCTGATTGCCCCTCTCAGTTGGGACAAATCCAGGATCAATGATCTTCTTGGTCTTACATTAGTTCTACCCAGAAAGATCCTGGCCAAGCCATGTCTTCTCAAACAGCCTTGTATACATGTGTTCCAACCTTCCTTGGACAGTCTTCTCTTTCACATCTACTTCTTGTACAGAGAGCCTTGCAGCAGAAACAATTCTACCCTTCAATCTTGGAAAGAACTGCATTATCTAGAAGACCCTCCACGTTAAAGGCTTATGAAAGGAAGTGGCACATTTTCAGGGGCTGATACAAAGGCAGAAACACTGGCTTTTGAGTGCCTCTGTCCCACAGGTAGCTGACTTTTTTCTTTCTCTGTTTGAGGAGATGAAGTTGGCTCCAATTATTATTGAAGACTATCATTCTATGATATTGGACACATTCCATCAGTATGGCAGGAAGGATCTTGGTCATAACAAAGACCTCTCAGACTTGTCCAACTTTGTCTTGCATATGCCTAAATCACTTACATTGTTTTCCTCAGTGGAATATTTCGTGGGTTCTGATCTGGTTGAATTCAAACAAATTCAAGCGTTTAGCCAGGACCTTGCTGAAGTTCCTTTGATACAAAACCCATTTCCTGATAGCATTCACTTTGGCATGCAGAGTCATTGAATTGCATGCTGTCTCTGATGACCCAGCCTACCTTCAGTTTCAATCAGATGGCTTGACAGTCCTTATGATGCAACCCTGTTTAATCGCCAGGAATTGGCTGTCATCAGTGGGCAATAAAAAATTCATCATACGACCTCTCTTTTATTGACACAACCCAAGAGGCTTTCAGACTGGACCTGATACACGTTCTTCAACTTTATCTGAAGCAGACTGAGCCAGTTTATGTAGTGCAAAGATTCCTTTTTCTCCCATTTATACCTGGGAAAGAGAACATAACCCCTCGAGCCCAGTCATCAGTGCTGAAGTGGGTATTATGCACATCATGCTCTGACATAGTACTAGAACAGAGTTAGCTCATGAAGATATCTGCTTATGAGATAAAAGTGATCTCTGTAAGCCTTGCCTTGACTGTCATATCTCTGTGAAAGATATCACTGAGGCCATCGGTTGGCATGCACAGTAATCCTTCTTGAGTTTTATCTACAAGACGTGGTTCCACAGTGACAAACTCTGGTAGACTCAGTCTCAGTTGCACAAGCAGTTACCAGACCCAGTTGACATCAGCACAACCTCCAGACAGGCACTCTGCAAACCTTTCACTGGATTCACCTGGAAAATGTATGTGGTAAGAAATACCATTATTTCTTCTTTCCAGACTTATTCATGTTGCCTCTGGTTGTGCTGCTGCTGTGTTAGAAAGGTGTGTTAACCTGCATATAGAGGTTAACCAAGGTGGATGCTCAACATTCCCTCCACCAACTGCATATTCTCCTAACATTATTGTGATTGATGAATGTATTAGAAGGAGAAAGCAAATTTTTTAGTCAGTAATGTTTTTCATAGAATACTTACCCAATTACATTACTTTAATACCTCACATCCTCCCTCAAATGTGATTCATCCCATTACACAATGTTCTACTTAACTTAAAACTATCACTACCTATAGGTGACAAGAGTTATTGCCCTATGTCTGTATAATTATAGACAGAAAAGACAAATTTTCATCTTTGGCAGGGCTGGATTCAGGAGGTAGTAAGGTTTATTTTCCTCATGTTAATGTGATCGGGTAGGTTTTCTTGAAACATAATTTACTTAAACATTTGCTTTCTCAATCTATGCCATATGAGAAATCTATTTAACTGGTTTTTTTTTTATATGAACTTTTAAATTCTTGTTCAACTATCATTTTAAGGTTATTTAGAGACATGGTACCACTTGCAGTGATTTTTCTTTATAAGTGGTCCACATTTTAACAACATCTTGAGATTGAAAATCAGGCAAATTACGTATCCCAAAAAGTCATCTTTAATTGTACAGTGTCCTCATCCTGAGACCATAGTGTCTGGTTAAGACAAATTTTCTTGTGTTTATTGCAATCATATTTACTGGAAGAAAGATTCTCCGTAAGTGTACAAATTTCAAGGTGCCATCAATTTGAAATATTCCTGTTGTTACCAATTTAAAATGAATTCAAATAAATTATTTTTAGCAAATGCACGAGAACCTGATTAAGGAGCTAAATCGACAGATCTACATGAAGTCCTCAGCACCTAGTACAAGCCGATCGGGGTCAGGCAGGAAAGGGGAGATGTTACTCAGACAGACAGAATCAGCAGCTTCTGTCAACAGTAAGTTTCCAGTCACACAGTATATCTGGTCCTTACATTCTCCAAACTTGGTTCAGGCTCAGAAATTGATATTCCTGTAATAAGTTACTTGAATAAAGTCAGAATATTATACTTTTACTTGTATAAAGTTGAAATATAAGACATTTGCTTGCTTTTGGCTAACTTGGCTCTAAGGCCAAGGGACGTTATTGTGGTCCTGCATCCAGCATGAATCATCTATTGTTTGTTATGCATTGTCTGTCTTCTGTTGTCCATTAACAATTGATATTTTCATCATATTCTCAAAAACCGCTAAACCATCTTCAACCAAATGTTTCAAACAGCATCCTGCCATGAAGGCCATTTATTTTACAAATATTTCAAATAGCATCCTGTCATATAGACCTTACATTTTATACAAATATTTCAAACAGCATCCTGGCATATAGACCTTACATTTTATACAAATATTTCAGATAGCATCCTGGCATATAGACCTTACATTTTATACAAATATTTCAAATAGCATCCTGTCATATAGATCTTACATTTTATGCAAATATTTCAGATAGCATCCTGGCATATAGACCTTACTATACAAATATTTTAGATAGCATCCTGGCATATAGACCTTACATTTTATACATGTATTTTAATTAGCATCCTGGCAAGGAGGTCTTTATATTTTATACAAATGTTTTCAGACTGCATCCTGGGGCCCTGAATGGCCTAGTGGTCTAAAGCATTCACTGTTATGGATCACTGCCATCTCACCTCTGTCTGCATGGGCTTGAGTCTTGGATTCAGCCAATGTGAGTATGTGAGAAAGCTTGCCAGTAGTATAGCCTATCTTGTGCTGAAAAATGGCGTTAAACGCTACAACATCAACATCAGCATCAAACAGCATCCTGGCAAGGTCTTTCTTTATACAGAAGTTTCAAACAGCATCTTGGCAAGAAGGCCTTTACATTTTATACAGAGGATACTGATCTGCTATTAAGTAAGGCCACTGTTTATTTTCTTTTAAATTTTCTTTGACACTCCTATAAGTCAGAGAGTATTTTGCAAGCCTGACTAGTCTTAAGTAGTGACTTGTGGCCAGTGAGTCAGAGTTGCAGTTTGGAAAAATAATCAAGCCAGGATGGATGGATGGATACATTAAAATTTGTCCATCTTCTTGTAATAAAATCCATCAAAATGCATAATGCTTGACATTTGAAATGCAATTATGGGTCACAAAACCAGTATAAAAATAGTTAAGAATGATCTGATTCACAATATTCCATATTATGTTATTTCCACACATCTTGCAATTCACAGTATCCTATATCTGTCACCAAGGTCATTTGCTGCAAAGTCAAAGAATTGATCCTTATTGTCTGGTAATGATTTGAAATCCTCCATTGTCATCTAGTCATTATAAATCATCGTCTAGTCTTAATATTATCTGACTCTGTTTCCTACACTTCACTGCCAAATACAGGTGCTATTGTAGAGACTGAGCTCAGGCTCTGTAAGTAACACTTTGATATACAGTTTTTTAAATCTATTAAAGGATGCAACTGAACATGTGTCAGTTGTGTAGCTGGATCATGGGGAAATTAAATAACGACCTTTTATTACTTTGGCACAGAACAAGTACCGAATTTGCAGCATGATCAAATGTTGTAACATAGGAAAACAAAGATTGTGCTGACTTTACAAGCCAAGGACTGCTCCGGTGGCCTAGTGGTTAAAGCATCTGCCTCAGATGCGGGAGGTCGTGGGTTCGATCCTCGGTTGAGTCATACCAAAGACTTAGAAAAATGGTACTAACAGCTGCTTCGCTTGGCGCTCAGCATTAAGAGGTTAGTATTAGGACTGTTCTGCCTGGTGTCAGGATAATGTGACTGCCTGGTACATCATGCTGCATGTCTGCAGCGTGATGCCCCAGTGCTAGACATCACTATAAACTGTCACACTGCAGACATCATAGTGATATGACTGAAAAATTGTTAAAAGCTGTGTTAAAAATCCAAATCACACACACACACATGCAAGCCAAGAATCGAGGTCAAACATGCACAGGAATTTTTAGAACTCTACTGTGCACAAAACAAGTATTGTATTTGCAGAGCTCAATCAACAGGATTGTCAAATTTGAAAACATAGTGAGTACTGTTTTGACAGGCCACACGTTTATCAGAGATGCTGCCAGGCTGCATAATTGTGGGTTTCTCGCCCCCAAAAAAATCGTTTAGTCACGCAACTTTGTTTATGTTTTTTTTTATAGACAAAAATTAAAAATATTAGTTTGTCACGTTAAGTCTTTGTCATCCATTTTTCAGATGATTTCAGTCAAGCTATATTAAGTTAGATTTAATGTTTGAGAAGTATCTGTATGATTGAGATCTGCTCTGAGATTTGCAGAAACTATTGATGTTAGTTAGTTTTGCCTGTCACCCCTGCCGAGGTCAAGGCAGCTCACAAAAGATCGCCAGAGGCTTCTGTCATGTGCCATCCCTTGAACCTGTCTCCAGGTGTGACCCATCTTAATGATGTTCGCCTCAAAGTCGCTTCACCAGGTGTTTCTTGGTCGTCCCCTTCTCTGCTTACTCTGAGGGTTCCATTTCAATGCCTGTCTGGTAATGTTGGTTGGCGACTTACGTAGAATGTGTCCTATCCAACCCCACCTTCTCTTCTTGATCACATCCTCTACTGGAAGCTGGGAGGTTCTCTGCCACAGGTTGGTGTTGCTGATGGTGTCTGGCCAGTGGACCTGGAGAATTCTTCTTAGGCAGCTGTTGATGAAGGTCTGAACTCTATAGAAACTATTGAAGGCTTCTGATTGTATAGCAAACAGATCTATTTATCAGCATAACATAAGTGTATAGAGCATAGCAAGCAGCAAGTTTTATGAATGTTGGAATGGAAGATGGCTGATTTCTTTATAGTAAGATTGTCTGCTATGGTTGATAACAGGAGGAAAGTTCTCAGATTCTGACATGCACTGAAGGTATCGCACAAACTGATGATATGGAAATATAGTCATTACCTTGTCCACAGCACAAGGAACTGGAGGCTGAGAAAAAGAGAAGAAAACTAATTGAAATTGGTTGATTACCTGCGACTGGTAAATGGAAAAAACTAAAACGGAGGGATGCTATGTGTTTTTTGTAGAGACGATAAGAAATATAATCCATTCACTAATGAAATTGGTTGCACAGGTTAACCTATGTTCATCAAAGTCTGCAACCTTGGCTGAATACAGCCTTTCAACAAATGTGATCCTACAACAGAATCATCCATGGGATCACATCATGATCGCATTGTGGAAAAATAAGTTCGAATGTCATGAAGACCAGTTCCCAAATTTATTTAAATTGGCCAGAATCGCACTGGTTCTACCATTACTCAAGATTTTTGTGTGCAGATGATGCTAATCTGCCATCCATTATGGCTACCAGTAGTATTATACTAATCTGCCATCCATTATGGCTCTAGTGGTATAAAATATAAACCTTTAAATGTTAGAAATTATTACACCAACCCAGATTTTTGAGGCCAACTTTCCTTACATTTGCGTCTCAGATAGTTGTCAGCTACTTGACCGATCTCAGACCTACTTGGGTCATTTGTCCATACTTTTCTTCCACAAATTGTACAGTAAACTTTAATAATGCAGTTTACATTGCATATCTTTATTGAGAATGTTGGGCTTGACTTTGGTGCTGAGAAGACTTAGAAAATAAGGGTCTAGGCCTCTTGGTCAGTTATGAAAAAGACTGCATATTAGCTCTTTTAGCAGACCAGATGGTCTTTAGTCTGTCATCCACTGTCTGCCCATGCATTAGCACAAGATTATTATTGCTACTCCACCTAAATTAGTTGAAGTGTTGCCATTAAACTTTTCACACACATTTATCCCACAGTCTTGTTGGTCCTAAATGAAGTTGACACCACTAAGTCATCCAGTATGGCTGCCACAGAAGCCATCTTGAAATTGTTATCATTAATGAATGGATGGTCATGTGGTTTTTCTAAAAGATTTCTTATGACATCTTGTTGGTCCTGAATGGAAATGGTGCCAGCTTGATTTAGTGGTGTTTTTATGGGCTTTTTGGACCATGCTTACTGATATATGTTTCCTATACCCAATGACTTGTAAAAATAATTCTGATGCTAGCATTAATGATTTGTTACGCAAATTGATCTAGCTTAAAACTAAGTATCTGGTATTAATTTTTAAATAGAATTATTAAATTTTTTTTAAATACAGTTACTACACCCCTTTGTCATGTAAAGCAAAACCTGCAAATCATGCCAATACCTTATTAACAAAGAAACCTAAAGACAACAATTTATCTGCTTGGAAATCAGGTACAATTGTTTTGATTTATTTCTGATGACTATCATGAATCTCAATATATGGACATTTGAAATTACTTTTCTCTGTGTCAGATAAGTCATGTAGTAATAAAAGTTAACTTTATTCCTGGATATATTCCATGAATTAATATCTCTCTTGTCAAGATTGTGTATCAGTGTTCCAAGATAGAAGTAGTCCATGCTAATAGTAAAAAATTAATGATGATGTTTAATGGTTTCTTTTGCAAATAAATTCTGGTGTTTGTTTTTCTAGCATGTAGAACTATGTCAGTCTGCATGTGTGCATGTATTACTATTTGTGACTGTGACTCGGAATACAATAGGTGGCACTCTACATTTTCATATTTTGCAAAGGTTTAGAATGTTAAAGAAAAGAATATCCCCATGTTTCCTCACTGGTTGTACTGGCTATTTAAAAAAGACTGTATATCTTCGGTATTATTTGAAGAACCTTTTACTTGCCATTATTTTGGTGCATGGTTGAAGGGTATAATATGGGTTGTAGAGTATACGGCTTGGCCTTGCTTCAGATGTGCACCTCTCAAAAAACTGCTAGTTCTGCTTGGTCATTTTCACTTCCTGAACTTAGGAGATAAATTGTGAAGAATGGGTCCACAAACAGACTGCACTATTATAAGTGAATGCGTGAGTTACAGAGGGACCTCCCAAAAATTTAAAAAATCCACTTAGAGTCTACATCCAGAAAACTATGAGTGGGTTGGGCTTGGAGTTAGGCAAATTGGCTGTTTAATGACTGAATCCTCGTGTACAATCACGTTGATAATAATTGTTAATAATGTGGTTTTTCTAATGAAGGTGTTCTTTATTCTGTGTTAATAACATTTATTTTCAGAATGTCCATGTGAAAGATCATTCCAACTAGTTTCAGCAGTATGCACAAACATCTGTGTATTATGACACTGCTTTTTGTTTTGTTGATTAGTCTGGTTCCCAGAGTGGTATTTAATAGTATACTGCCAAGCCATGAGACAAAGTAGCAGGGAACTTGACTGACTGTTGATACACCACCAAACAAGATTCCTTTTTTTTCCAAAACTAACAACATTTATTTCTTGAGACAATCGTCTACGTTGAAACTCAATTTGTAGGGGTTTTTTTGTTGTCTTTTTTACATCGTTCAGTTAGTACAGTATTGATGTCATGCTTTCATTGGAAGTAATAGTGAAACTTCTTATCATCCTTGAAGGTATCTCAAAGTGCCAGTTCAAGAATTCTCTGAAACTCGCATGCCCACAATGGTCCGTATCTGTAAAACCAAGCTCTTTATTTTACGATGTATTCATTTTGCTTGGTAGCCTAGCTATCTTTGATCAGAGTTATGAATGAGTCTGTTAATTTAAGGTAGTTTATGTTACATACACAATAACATTTATAACAGCGTTTGACTGATCCACTGAAGTGAGTACACCAAACATATGACTGGGGCCGCTAGATTTTATGTAAACCTTTGAACTTTTCTTTTATTCCACCTCCTTAATTTGATTCAAAAGATATAATTAACGTGATAATATGAAGGAGGGCAGCTTTTAATTCTGTGCAGCAATACAACAAATACTTCCACAAGTCAATGATTAAAACATGGTCGGCACTTAATTAGTTGTTGTTGTTGTTGTGGGGTTTAACGCCATTTTTCAGCACGATAGGCTATACATGGCGGCCAGTATTAATGGTGGAGGAAGAACCCGGAAAACCCCGGAAAGAACGACCGACCCACGAGAAGCTACTGGCAGGCTTTCTCACATGCCCACATTGGCTGAATCTTAGACTCGAACCGCCGCAGACAGAGGTGAGATGGCAGTGATCCGTAACGAAGAGCGCTTTAGACCACTCGGCCACTCGGGGCCCCGCACTTAATTAGGCTCTCAGAGAAACTCTTGAGGACATAGCTATTACTGTAGATTGACACATTTTATGTTTAAATACACATTGCATTTATGATGAGTATACCTTAGAGGAACTGAAAGACAGAACTAAAACTACAAATTTCACTTAATTTTTTTTTAATTGGCATTTAAATATTAATGTGCTGCCTACACTAGACGTATGTAACATTTTCATTGATCAAACTTTCCTTGAATATCTCTAATTACAGTGTACTAAGAATTTTTCCATTTGGAAAGAAAATGTAACCAATTATATGATTTCTTATTAAAAGTTGATAACTTTAAAATGTTTAAAATTTCCAGATCCTATCTACCATTTTCAACCATAAAACGAGTGATATATCAACATTTCAGTTGCCAATTTTGATCATGATTTTCTTCAAGTTCAAGAAATAGGGATCAATTTTGGGGGTGTTTTCTGGTTTAAAAAAAGGGGATCCATGCCTGACCCTGCATTTTAAGCTGGTCTGCGAGTTATCAGGGTGCTAGTTATCGAGGGATTGGTGTATTTGGTAATTCATGCTTTGCACTTTCAGAAGCTGGTATTGTCTAGTCTGCCAAATTAATTTTCCCTATTTTAATAACTGCTAAAGATGGTGTACTTTAGACTAATTCAGACTGATTTTATGAGCACAAAAAGAATTCATTTTAGTTAGCTGTGTGCTTAGATCATGTACAGTTTCCACAAGTACAAAATCCCAAGAAATTTCAGCCACAAAACATGAAAGTAATATAGAGGTATACCAACATTTTCTCCATTATACAAATGTAAACAACTTCACCTTACACCCACCACTCTCTCAGCATTTCATAATATCTGTAGAGTGCCCCAATAAGGTATATTTATATACATTTATTGCTGTTTGTGACTGTGACCCAGACGGCAATTATGTATATTTGTATACATTTATTGCTGTTTGTGACTGTGACCCAGACTACAATAATGTATGTTTGTGTACATTTATTGATGTTGTGACTGTGACCCAAGCTACAATAATAGATGTTTGTGAACATTTATTGCTGTTTGAGACTGTGATCCAAACTACAATAATGTATGCATCTAAAGGTTGTCTGTGAGAAGAATTTATTCATAATATCCAGCCTCAGAAAATTTGAAAGATAATTTCTAAAAAGGATGCCTGAACTGTTTTCTGAACTGAACTGATTTAAAGACTACTACTTCAAGATGTGGCAGTGATCTCCCTAAATATGGAACTGAGCCAAATCACATAGACTGGTGCAGTAATTTAATTAATAATAACCATTATTTGTACACAGGAAAAAAAACTTAATATCAGCATATTTTTTATACAGTATAGGTGCAGTCAATAACCGAGTGGTATTTTTAGTCTCACAAAAGGGAATTTTCACATCATATATATCATTAGTGATATAGTTAAGTTTAAAAGGGAACTTAATACTAATTTCATCAGCATTAATAAGTATGGCTTATGCAAAATATCATTACTTTGTTTGATTAGTGGACTTTGCTTGGTCCCTAATAAGATGGGACCATTTTGTGATGTTTTTTTAAATAAATAAAAACGTCCTAAAGAAATTTCCCAGGAACAGATTTTTATCAGATATATAACAAACATTTTTCTTATAAAACGTTGTAAATCCAAATCTATTTGAACAGTTTAGCAAGTGTATATTATGGTATGGATCAGTGTCATATCATTGCTACTGTACAAGAATATATTATGGTATGGATCAATACAGTGACATTGCTACTGTGCAAGTGTATATTATGGTATGGATCAATGCTGTGACATTGTTGCTGTACAATAGTATATTATGGTATGGATCAATGCCATGACATTGTTACTGTACAAGAGCGTTATGGTATGGATCAGTGCCATGACATTGTTACTGTACAAGAGTATATTATGGTATGGATCAATGCCATGTCATTGTTACTGTTCAAGAGTATATTATGGTATGGATCAATGCCCTGACATTGTTACTGTACAAGAGTATTATAGTATGGATGAATGTCATGACATTGTTACTGTACAAGAATATTATGGTATGGATGATAGCCATAACATTGTTACTGCACAAAAGTATATTATGATATGGATTAATGCCATGACATTGTTACTATACAAAAGTATATTATGGTATGGATCAGTGCCATGACATTATTACTGTACAAGAGTTTATTATGGTATGGATCGGTGGTATGATATTATCACAGTACAAGAGTATATTATGTTATGATTCAGCGCCACAATATTGTCACTGTACAAGAGTTTATTATGGTATGGATCAGTGCCACAATCTTGTCACTGTACAAGAGTTTATTATGGTATGTTTCAGTGACATGATATTGTCACTGTACAAAAGTATATTATGGTATGATTCAGTGACATGACATTATTACTGTACAAGAGTATATTATGGTATGGTTCAGTGACATGCCATTTTTACTGTACAACCTTTCTTTCTGTCATTGTTGTTCTTCATGATGCATGTTTGATTTGTGATGATTGATATTTCAGAAGTTGGAATGGGAAGTGGAGGTGGTCGGGTTCCCCCACCTCAAATGTTGGGACAGCAGTCAAGCAGTCTTCTGACAGTCAACACTCGGCTAACTGAGGACCTGACCAGAGATCCCGAAGAGGATTCAAATAAATTTGTGGCCATTTTGGTTGAATCCCTCTTTATTCTGAAGAAAGTACCTGAGGCTGCAGAGGTATCCATATTGGGGGTGGGGTATGGTGGGTTGCTTTTACTGATGTAGATACTGACCAGGTTACATTTTTTTTACAGAGTTTAATAGATCAATTAAACACATTATTTATTACCTGTGTTTTAATTATGTTCTTTTACAGAAAAACCATACATACAAGTCAATAAAAATTGGCAGCATGTAAAAAGTACTTATTATATAATATACACATTATTCAGCAGAACTTATGTAACTTTTTGCATGCAAACAGCATTGGCATAATTGTGTATGTTCAAATTTTGTGTTAAAAATTTTGTCTGAAGTTTCTGAAAAATAATAGACAGGGTGGTCATTATAGCATGATGGGTAAATGTTGTCAACTCTGTCTAGGTGAATGCTCTATATTATGATTACTTTTACTTCCTTGTACATGTATGTCTGTGCATCTGTCTGTTGTCTATCCTTGCATCTGTCTACACCCAAAATTAAACTCAGTGCTAGAGCTTTTCACTTCCTTTTATTTCAGTACGATTTCACGCCATCATATTTTGAATCTGGAAAACAGCATCGCAGCAGGCTTGACATGCTGGCTAATGCATGCTTATTTCTTCTCAAACTAATGTACACCCATGCCATGTTACTTAAGATGGTACAATTTACCTAACCCAAGTGGTCATTAATACACATAATAATGCAATAATGTACAAAATAATTTTGCTGACAGACGTTTTTCTAACTTGGAGAATTTCCCTAAACTAAAATCAATAATGCAGTATTTATGCATGAGAAAAAGATTTAGTTGATTTTTTCTGATATTTTACTTGACACATCTTCATGATGAAGTTCTGATTTTTTACTTCATGCATCTGTATGATGCAGTTCTGATATTTGGCATCACACATCTGTATGATGCAGTTCTGATATTTGGCATCACACATCTGTATGATGCAGTTCTGATATCTGTATGATGCAGTTCTGATATTTGGCATCACATATGCATGATGCAGTTCTGATATTTGGTTTCACACATCTGCATAATGCAGTTCTGATATTTGGCTTTGCACATATACATGATGCAGTTCTGATATTTGGCTTCACACATCTGCATGATACAGTTCTGATATTTGGCTTCACATCAGCATGATACAGTTCTGATATTTGGCTTTGCATATATACATGATGCAGTTCTGCTATTTGGCTTCACACATCTGCTTGATTGCTTGATACAGTTCTGATATTTTGTTTCACACATCTGCTTGATGCAGTTCTGATATTTGGCTTCACAAATATGTATGATGCAGTTCTGCAAACAGAACTAGTCTCATACTGAGGCCTACTGAGGTATTTATACTATGTATTCTATGAAAACAGCCAGTCATATATGGTGTACATGCACTGTATTCTGTGAAAACAGCAGTCACATGGTATGCATACAATGTATTCTATGCAAACAACCAGTCACATGTGGTATACATACACTGTATTCTGTGCAAACAGCCAGTCACATGGTATGCATACAGTGTATTTTGTGCAAACAGCCAGTCACATGGTATGCATACAATGTACTCTATGCAAACAGCCAGTCACATGTGGTATACATACACTGTATTCTGTGCAAACAGCCAGTCACATGGTATGCATACAGTGTATTATATGCAAACAGCCAGTCACATGATATGCATACAGTGTATTCTATGCAAACAGCCAGTCACATGGTATGCATACAGTGTATTCTATGCAAACAGCCAGTCACATGGTATGCATACAGTGTATTCTATGCAAACAGCCAGTCACATATGGGATCTATAATAATATATAGATATTCCGTTTTTTTCTCCTTTTAGCCAGTCACAGAGTGTGTTGCTAAAAGTAAACTGAGAATTGTGAAAATATGTCTATAGGATATTTTTAGGTTCTTATTGTGTTTGTAATGTATTGCCCAAATAAAAGAATTTCTAAACATTCAGTTCTTGTTTATACTGATTTTGAAATATGATTTTTTGGTTCCCATAAAATGCTTTTTTATTTATTGCTTTGAGTACCAGATTTAAGTTTTGCAGGGAACCCAGAATTTCTTGCTATGCAACTGCTAAAGTCAAATTTTCTCACTACACAAAAACATATACTCAAATAATTTTACAAAATTATATACATAAATAATTTACAAAAATGTTTAATTAAATAATTATATAAAAATTTATACTTAAATAATTGTACAAAAATGTATATTCAGATAATTGGACAAAACTAGATACCTAAATAATTATACAAAAATAAATACTTTAAATCATTATACAAAAATATATACCTACATTATTATACAAAAATGTATACTTAAAATCATTATATAAAAATATATACTTAAGTAATTAGTCAAAAATATGCTGAAATAATTATATAAAACTAGGTACTCAAATAATTATACAAAAATGTCTACTCAGATAATTATACGAAAGAATGTATACTTAATTATACAATAATTTATACTCAAATAATTATACAAAAAATGTATACTTAAATAATTATACAAAATATGTATACTTAAATAATTATACAAAGAATTTATACTTAAATAATTATATGAAATTATATACTTAAAAAATTATGCAAAAATGTATACTTAAATAATTATACAAAACTAGATACTTAAATAATTATATGATAATATATACTTAAATAATTATACAGTATTGTATACATTAATAATTATACAAAAATTTATACTCAAATAATTATATAAATAATGTATACTTAAATAATTATACAAAAATATATACTTAAATAGTTATGCAAAAATGTATACTTAAATAATTATACAAAACTAGATACTTAAATAATTATGCAAAAATGTATACTTAAATAATTATACAAACCTAGAGACTTAAATAATTATACAATAATGTATATTCTTAAATAATTATACAGAAATGTTTAATGAAATAATTATACAAAAATGTGTACTTAACCAATTATATATAAATGTATGCTTAGCTAATTATACATAACTGTATACTTAAATAAGTATTCAAAAATGTATACTTACATAATCATACAGAAATGTATACTTAAATAATTATACAAAATGTATACTTAAATAATTATAAAAAGATGTATACTTGAATAATAATACACAAAGGTATACTTAAATAATTATTCAAAAATATATACATAAATAATTATAAAAAAATGTATACTTAAAAAATTATGCAAAAAATGTATACTTAAATAGTTATACAAAACTGTATACTTAAATAAATATGCAAAACTAGATACCTAAATAATTATACAAAAATATATACTTAAATAATTATGAAAAAATATGTAATTAAATAATTATCCAAAAATGTCTACTTAAATATACAAAATATATACTTAAATAATTATACAAAAATATATGCTTAAATAATTATACAAAAATATTTAAAAACATTAGTCTGTTTATATTGCTGCATGTTGATGAAAAATTGTCATTGGTTCAATAATAATTTAAGGAAATTTCATTTTACTAAAATCTGGAAAATGAATAGTAGGTTTTGTTTAGAATCTAGAAGCTGACATTTTTGCATGCGATGATTATAGTACCGGGGAAAATGTATTTCTGTTTGGCTTATAGAGCAACAGTCTATTGACAAGACTTTCTTTGGTGAAAGTAATGTTATGTTGTCTTCACTGCATATTTATTTCTATCTGATTTATTCTCACTCATGTTATATTTATTTGTATTCAACCTATTCTCATTTGTGGTATATATATCCAACCTATTCTCATTTGTGGTATATATATCCAACCTTTTCTCATTCCTTGTACATTATTTCTATCCAATATATTCCTATTCATGGTATATTTATTTCTGTCCAATATATATATGCAACCTATTCTCAGTCATGGTATATTTATTTGTATTCAACCTATTACCATTCATGGTATATTTATTTCTATTCAACATTTTTTACAGGCACTTAAGCTGCAGATTCATCCAGAGTTGATTGCTATTGTAGCCAGGGCTTCAAATGAAGTAGTTGAAAAGTAAGGGCAGATATTATAAATTACTTGAATTTTCTTGTTCACATTTACAGACTTGTAAGTAATATCTTTTCTTGATCAACACCTAACTTTTGAAATGAAAATCATGATTATTTAGTTGAAAAAGTTTTTGTTGCAGTTTTATTGCAAAAATACATGCCTTTTCTTGCCACCAAAGTATTCTATATATATATATATATATATATATATATATATATATATATATATATCTGTGTGTGTGTGTTTCATGGAGGATATACAGGAAACCAGTTAAACAACACAACTCTAGGTGACAGTGAACACATATCAGTGTCACCAGCAACAAGTGTTTTGAATGGCTTGAAAAACTCAGTTACCTACCTTATGGTCACGGTAGTCATGATAGCATGATTGTTATGATTTTGTTCTCCACTGTAGAGTAATGCTATAGAAACTAAAGTCATGTCCAACAGTCCTTGACAAAATAATCCTGTAGAAACCAAAGTCATGTCCAACAATCCTTGACAAAGTAATCTGTACAAACCAAAGTCATGTCCAACAGTCCTTGACAAAGTAATCCTATATAAACCAAAGTCATGTTCAACAGTCCTTGACAGCGTACTCCTGTACAAACCAGTCATGATTAACAGTCCTTGACAAAGTAATCTGTACAAACCAAAGTCATGTTCAACAGTCCTGGACAAAGTAATCCTATATAAACCAAAGTCATGTTCACCAGTCCATGACAGAGAAATCCTGTACAAACCAGTCATGTTCAACAGTCCTTGAGAAAGTAATCCTGTACAAACCAAAGTCATGTTCAGCAGTCCTTGACAAAGTAATCTGTACAAACCAAAGTCATATCTAACAGTCCTTGGTAACCCTATCAATGTTATCTTGGAATGTGTATATTTCAGCACGTGTGGTTAAGGTCAAAGGGATACCCTATTAATGTTATCTTGGAATGTTTATATTTCAGCACTTGTGGTCAAGGGGATACCCTAGCAAATGCAAATCAGCCTCATCATCTATTAGAGTTGCTCGAGATGGTTTTCTACCAGTTCCGTGGTGTTGCCCACATGCACAGCATTGTACTCAGTAATCTGCAGAGGATCATTGTGAGTAATGACACTGTTATCAGCTTCTTTCCATTCTTTTCACAAGATCTTAATGACAAGTTCCTTATTTCCATTTTTTGCTGAATATTTCTTTCAGGAAATCTTCACACACAAAGCTATTGTGGACTGCTGTGGAGTCATTTAATTTTTAGATCATTTTCAGTACTTATAATCTTGGATCACTTTTTTGTGACTGGCTTTCTGCCAGATCGTCTGTTTCCTGTTATGTTGTTCTCCATTACCAAACTTTGTGGATGGTTTGCACATGGGGTCCAAAGGTCCAAGGTCAAGCTCACTATAGCTGGAAGAAGAAAAATAGTTTCTTCACAATAATTTTTCTTCTAGATTTTAAACCTGGATCGAACTTGTACATGTTGTGAGAGTGAAACCTGTTGATTTTGAGATCAAAGATCAAGGTCACTAACGGAAATATTTAAAATTGTTTCAGCACAGAGATTTAATTTATTGATAATATAACTCAACAAAATATGTGGATGTCTTGCATTTTGAGTAAGAAAAATATTTGCAGTCAGAAGGTCTAAGGTCAAGTTCATTGTGACAGAAGCATTGGTATGGTAATTTTAGCAGATGTCATACATTTAGTGCATGGAGAAAGCCTGTCAGAAAGGTCAGAGGTTATGGTCATTTTGACTAAAGGAAAAAGAGGTATTGCACAGAAACTCTTATTCAAGAATAAGTTCCTCAACCAAACGTTATGGATGAATTGCATTAAGGATAATTTTAAAAAATCAACAGAATATGGTGTCTAAAGGTCAGAGGTCATGGTAATTCTAAAAGGATAATAATGGCTTCTTCACTGATTGTATAGTTCATTATTACATAACTTGACCAAAGATAATGGAGATTGAACTCCTTTTGTCTCCACATTAAATGGCTTTTGCACAACTTTGTAGATCACCAGCACTGCGACAAAGGAAGAAGCCCATCACCTTCAGGGTTAAATGGGCAAAGGTTAAGATAACTGTAACTTTAAGAAGAAAACTGATTTCTAAATGAAAACATTATTTCTACATCACTAACCTGAACCAAGCATTGTGAATGGCTTACACTTGGGGGTGTGAAGCATGTTGTTGATATTTGAGTCAAAAGGTCAAACATTAAGGTCACTAACTGGAAGAGACAAAGTGGTTTCAGCACAAACATTTTGGTTATCAGCATCAAGGGCTATTGAACATATGGTAGGCATGTAATGTGCAGTTCACCAGACTCTTGTTTCCGTTAAATTTCCATTTATCACTTGTATGCCAGACCATCATGACATTCAGCTATAACTCTTTACAAATCATTGGCATTTTGCATAAGGCTCAAATGTCTTCCTGAATTTAGTTTATATAATCATCTTAAATATTTATTGTTTTCAGTTAATTAATTTTCTTTCTTCCAGATGTTTAATGATAGTGTTAGTATCACTTTTACACCATTAAGATTTTATGTGGAAATTAGTGAGGTACATTATACCAGGCCACAGACTCTATTCTGTTAATCTGCTTTCTTAATTTTTTTGTTTTGCCTCCATAAGCATTGCAGGGCATAGTAGTCACTTTTCTGGCAGTGGAATCAACAGTGTTAAAGTGTGTGTTTTGTATCTGACAATGGTATCAACAGTGTTGAAGTTTGTGCTACTTTTCTGACATTGGTGTCAATTGTGTTAAAGTGTGTGTTACTTTTCTGGCAGTGGTTTCAATAGTGAAAAAGTTTATGCTACTTTTCTGACATTGGTGTCAACAGTGTTAAAATTTGTGCTACTTTTCTGGCAGTGGTTTCAACAGTGTTAAAGTTTGTGTTACTTTTCTGACATTGGTATCAACAGTGTTAAAGTTTGTGTTACTTTTCTGACATTGGTATCAACAGTGTTAAAGTTTGTGTTATTTTTCTGACATTGGTATCAACAGTGTTAAAGTTTTATGCTACTGTTTTGGCAGTGGCATCAGCACTGTTAAATGTTTTGTGTTACTTTTTTGAAGTCATGTGTTCTACATCAGTTGTTCCATTCAGGTGAAACTTACTGTTAACATCACTATAGGTCTAAAATTGATGCCCTGTCTTATCTGTTGCATCTAGTTGTGCACATGGTGCACAATGTAAACTTTTGTTCAAGTTTTTGACAATATTTATCTTTGATATCAGTAGTGCATTCAATGTGAGACTTTAAGTGTATAGAACTTTGGTTGTAACTTGAAGTTTATAGGACTATGGATCTAAACTTGAAGTTGATAGAACTATGGGTCTAAACTTGAAGTTAATAGAACTATGGGTCTAAACTTTAAGTTTATAGGACTATGGGTCTAAACTTGAAGTTAATAGAACTATGGGTCTAAACTTTAAGTTTATAGGACTATGGGTCTGAACTTTAAGTTTATAGGACTATGGGTCTGAACTTTAAGTGTATAGGACTATGGGTCTAAACTTTAAGTTTATAGGACTATGGGTCTAAACTTTAGGTTTATAGGACAATGGGTCTGAACTTTAAGTTTATAGGACTATGGGTCTGAACTTTAAGTTTATAGGACTATGGGTCTAAACTTTAAGTTTATAGGACTATGGGTCTGAACTTTAAGTGTATAGGACTATGGGTCTGAACTTTAAGTGTATAGGACTATGGGTCTAAACTTTAAGTGTATAGGACTATGGGTCTGAACTTTAAGTGTATAGGACTATGGGTCTGAATTTTAAGTGTATAGGACTATGGGTCTAAACTTTAAGTTTATAGGACTATGGGTCTGAATTTTAAGTGTATAGGACTATGGGTCTAAACTTTAGGTTTATAGGACTAGGGGTCTAAACTTTAAGTTTAATATGACTAGGGGTCAAAACTTTAAGAATATATGACTAGGGATCTAAAGTTTATATGCTGATTTGTTTGGAGTTTCAATCAGTCTGTCTTGTCCACATATTAAGTAGAATGTTTGGTTTGTTATTGTGAACAATATTAAAGTTTTGTGACAAAGTGTTTGAAAGGTCCTGAATTTTTTTAATTGTTTCAGCATTCAACTGAAAATTTTGTTATAATTTTATGATAGGTCTGAAGTTTGTTTTGACATGCTGCAAGTTTCTGTCTTACCTGCTTAAGTAGCAAACATGTTTCATCACTGTAAACAATGTTAAATTTTGGTGTTCACATTTTTTAAAGTTACATGTTTTTAACACCAGTTACTGTCTTCAGAAGAAAAGCAGAGATAATGTTGCTACAGGTGTAAATTTTGTACACTGAAATGCCTGTCTTGCCTACTTAAGCATTATGGTCAACAAGTTAAAAGTTTTGTGTGAAAGGTTATGAAAGTCAGATACAGGGTTGTACTGACAAGCTTATGACTGCATTTGAGACATCTTTGTTCTACGGAAAACTATCTTTCTTCATTGACACAGGTCTTGCTTCATTTCTTTACTTTACATTTCACCAAACATTGCTATCATAATCTTCATTCACAATCACTTGGCTTGCCGGATTTAATGTTTTGTTTTTGTTTTCGCTCTTTTTCCTGAAGCAAACACAAGGTCTATTACAAGAGGTAAATGCCAACTATTCAATTTATTATTCTTCTGTACCTTAATTCATGTCATTTTTCATGCTGTCATTTTTTGTACACCATATTTCTAAAAAATCTGAATGAGTTAAGGTTTCATATTTTTTGCACATAAAACTTCATATTTTTCATCAGATCTTACAAAAGCATTCAAAATGGGGAGACATGTTTGCAAACAAACATGAAATATTGCCACTTTTTAAAAAAATTATTAAAAAAGAAGAAGAGAGAAAAAAAATCATATAGTTAGGCTGTTTTTTTTGCTGTATGCCAGGTGAACTTTAGTTATGTCCCAGCATTCATGTGTTATCTGTTGTGCGATGTCCTTCCATCAACAATTGCTTATTACCATTCTGAAGTCCCCATTTCTCATCTGATTGTGTTTATATCATCAAAGTCTCAGATGAATTTGATAATACACGAGATCCATGCATATTGATGAGATGATCTTACATCTGATTGGTTGATGTTATGACAACTCTGGAGACACATCATATGGGTGGATGCCATTTTGATAAAGCTTGGAATATTACATTAACATGTCTGATTTAGATTCTGCTTGGAATACATGCATGTATCATCAACATCTTTGACAAGTTGCATTACGAGCAAACTGAACTTGTGTTAATGAGGTGACCTTGCTTATGATTGCTTGAGCTTCTAAACACCTGAAAGACTATATTTTTTAACTCGAGTTTAGTAAGACTTGTTAAATAGGCATATATCGTAAAGATGTGGGATAATTTGTATTGTGACCAAGACCTATATGGATATTCTTATTTTATTGTTTGCCAATGAATAGACTTATTTTTTATATAGTGTTTTGATCAAACTTGGTAAACAGGTCTTGGTTGAGTATGAATATGAGTGAAATTCATGCATGTTATTTGGTGAGACCTTGCATCTGATTGGCTGAGCTTGTCTACATAGTCTAATGTTTTAAAGATGTTGGATGAGTTTGAATAGGAGCAATGTCTATTCATCTTGTAACCTTGTGTCTGATTGGTTGAGCTTGTTATTATTCTAGAGACAAAATTCATTGGAGTTTACCCTAATTTATGCTTTATATTATCAGTGTCACAGACAGGTTATCTAAAATGCAACATCAGCATATATTAATGAGATAGCTTCCATCTGATTAGCTGAGCTTGTTACTAATGTAGATGTGCAGACTATTTTTCTCATCCATTTTTTATAAAATCAGTAAATGGATTTATATCAGGTTCTATGATGACTTTGATTAAATATGCCAATATCTTTAGAACAAATTTGGTTCAGGGTGTGGTAAAATAGCTAAGGTCAGCATAATATAGTTTATGAAGGTTTTGTTGTTGCAATGCTACATTAGCCTGTTTAGTGAAGTGATCAACTGTTAACTTGTGTAAACTTGGTGAGCAATATCAGGCCTACGTGTGCATTTTGTCTTTGAATTATTTTGTGACCTCATTATGTTTATGTTTTATATTTACATTAAAAAAAACAGAAGTTCACATTTCAGATGACTTAAAATAATACTTAATATGTAAGATTAACACACATCATGCATCCAGTGTATTATTTGTAGAGTAGTATACTTCTCATATGAAAAACAAAAATATTTGTTAAGCTTGCATAAGTATTTAATTTAGGCATCAAATGATGCAAAATTTTAGAAATAAAAATAATAACCATTTATAATTATGCAAAAAGGCCTTTGATCATCTCAGTTTGAAAGGGTAATTATTTTGTTAGCACTGGTTTTTAACTACTCGGATTGCCATGAAACTGTACACATACACAATTATTCCAAGGTCTAGTTAGCCCAAAATGAAAATGTTGCTGCTCGCACATCCAGTATGGCCTACACAGCGTGATTGGATGGTCATATTGACATGGGGTATTAACAGAATGACTTCTCATGATGTCTGGATGGTCCTAAATGAACATGGTGCTGATCCAATGTCCAATATGGCTGGTATGGCAGCCATCTTGAAACTCTTGTCTCGGCTACTTCCCCAGAACCAAAAAGCATAATGACATAGATTTCCACTTGAAGACTTCCTATTATATCAGATTAGTCCTAAATGAGAATGATTTCATTTGGACTTCCTGTATGACTGCTGCAGTGACTATCTTGAAAATCTGTTATTATATCCTTCAGAATGGATGGTCATATTGACATGTAGCTTTAACTAGAACATTTTTTATCATGTGTAGTTGGCCTTGAATGAATTGGTGCAGATCTGACATCCAATATGGCCACCATTGCAACTATCTTTAAAATCTTGTTATTGTTACTCCTGCAGAATGAAAAGTCATTATAACATGGGGTTTTCAATTTGATACTTATGATGTGTAGTTGGTCCTAAATGAAATGGCACCAATCTAACATACAATATGACTATCACAGCAGTCACCATTTAAATCTTATTATTTCTACTCCTCAATTCAACATAGGATTTCCAACAGGAAACTTCTTATGGTATCTAGCTGGTCTTGAATACAAGTTGTTTTGATCTGATAACCAATATATCCACCACAGTAGCCATCTGGAAAATCATATCTCTAGATGAAAGGCATATTGAATTGGGTTTTCACCTGAAGACTTCTTATGTTGACTATTTGGTCTAGAATGAAATGATGCCAATCTGATATCCAATATGGCCACATGGTAACAATCTTGGAAATCTTGTTCTTGTTACTTATCAGACAGTTTAGTGTCAGTCCCCATGTAGGACTCTTATTTACTGAGAATCTTCCACTATACATAAATCCACTGTTATCTTTAGAGGCATTAACAAGTAACATTTGATGCCTGTGATATGTTGTTCATTAACATATGGTCTTGCAGTACATGTCCCTTATTCATCATTGTTATGCTTTAAAAAGTTCATCACTATCATAAAGCACCTCATATTTTGTAACAAGTTGGGAATCTGTGTAATGTTGTCAAAATCAATTATATCAGAACATTCCATGGTAAAGGCTATAGACCATTGCACCACAAAAATTGATGTTTTCTTAAAAAATAAAAATGGTTTAGAAAATCTTGTTCTTCAGTCCACCTTTCTATAGCAATCTTATTTGCAGGAACAAAGAATAAGTGTTGCTTGTGATCAGTAGTTTTCCCAATATTTGCTGCTGTTCAGACTTTACATCTTGGAGACATATTCATTTTCCTTCTTCTGTTCAGACAGCAGTTTTTACTTCACAAAGACATTTTCATTTCCCTGCCACTGTTCAGACAGTAGTCTCTACATCTCAGACATTTTCATTTCCCTGCAGCTGTTTAGATAGTATTGGCAGTTCAGGGACATTTTCATTTCCCTGTAGATAACCTCATTTCTGTCTGATTGACCCAGTTATTTGATTTCTTTTTTGGGAATTTTGACCTTGATCAGGCCTTAAATAGAGATATCTGGACAGTAAATTTAGTTTCTGACAGAGCTCATCGGAAGTGCAGTGGCTAGTTGGTTAGTGTGCTGGGTTCATGACTGAATGGTGCAGGTTTGAATCTTGCTGCTAGACCAGCCTGGATCAGCAAACCATGGTGTGCCCTTGGGCAAGTCACTCTTCTCCAAATTGCCTTGCCACTAAATAACATACTTCGTACTTGTTGCTGTGATTGAAAAACACCAAATCAACATCAGTAACAACATTTAATAAGCTTGTGATAATTCTGCGTAGCCGTGGGGTTCTTGAGATAGTGTGACAGTGGACGTCTTAGTTAAAACAAGAATGGACTATTTATTAAGAGGCTTTCATTGAAAAAAGAAGTCTGGTAATGGAATAAGACAAATTACAATCTTGATTTAACCTCTCTCTCCAACGATTTTTAAAAATGTGCTCTGAATACACACAATATTACTGTTGTTTCATCCATTTCTCTCTCTAATACCAACACATACACACACATTCACTAATAACAAGAAGTCATTTTTTTATTGTAATTAGATTAGTGATGTTACTGTTGCCATACAAATGCAAGTTCCATGTAAGAATGACAGATGTAATAAACATTACAACACAGAGAAATAATACTATGAATACACATTATCTTACATTCTGACACAATGTTATTGTTTCATCCATCTCTCTCATTCTTGTAGTAAATGTGACAAGGGGGGAGGGAGAAAGGTTAGTACTTTTAGATTGGCAAGCATCACGCATCACAGGCCACGTTTATTGTTTTGGGATCTGACCCTTTATTTATTTTTTACGTAGTCAGTACTCCAAATAATTTTTTACATATAATTCATATTCTGGAAAGAACATTTTTTTTTTTTTGTGTACGAAAAATTACGTGAATTAAGGTACTTGTAATGTGAATTAGATTCTGTTGGCTGCATATACAGCTTGTTTATTATTTTGTTCTTGTCATTGGATGATTTTATTCTTTTACACATATGTATGATGTTGATCTTCCTTATTTCAGAATGAATTAAAATCTTGCCATAAATGTCCTATTTGATTTCTGTTTATTCTGCTTACTTACATAAGTATGTCTTTCATTTGCATTTTGTGCCCTTTATTTTGCAAATGCACTTTCTGGTCTCACTAATCAGAAACAATTATAAGGGATTTGTTTAGAAAGCCAAATGTTATGTCTACCCTCCTTTGCAACCATCTCCTTCATTTTTTACACAAAATATTTTGTTCTAACTTTGAAAAAATGGTCACAATCACAACATCACCTAGTCAGGCCTTGTGACTCAAAGTATGTAAATATCCAGTTGGGTCTGGTTTGGCTCAGTGTTTTTTGAGACATCTCGCTCACATGGTATGTGGGATGGTTTTGATGGATGCAGTAAGAGATCGAGAGACAGCACAAAAACCAGAGTCCAGAGTCTTCCTCTCATAAGGGGGGACATGATATCAAAATAAGTTGATTATACCCTAATTACTCATGTGTTATGCCTACTCCTAAGTCAACAACATGAGAAACTGATTTGCCATGAATAATGCAGAGGCTGCAGGCAAAATTGATTCATCTGTGCCATGCACATCATGCATGCAGTAAATAACATAGACCCAGATGTGCAGAGATGTGTTATGCATAATGAACCAGCTGTAGGTGCCATATATCCCGAAGTGTCATGCATAATGAGCCAGCTGCAGATAACATAGACCAAATGTGCCATGCATAATGAACCAGCTGCAGATAACATAGACCAAATGGGCCATGCATAATGAACCAGCTGCAGATAACATAGACCAAATGTGCCATGCATAATGAACCAGCTGCAGATAACATAGACCAAACGTGCCATGCATAATGAACCAGCTGCAGATAACATAGACCAAACGTGCCATGCATAATGAACCAGCTGCAGATAACATAGACCAAATGGGCCATGCATAATGAACCAGCTGCAGATAACATAGACCAGATGTGCCATGAATAATGAGACAGCTGCAGATAACATAGACCAAATGGGCCACGCATAATGAACCAGCTGCAGATAACATAGACCAAATGGGCCATGCATAATGAACCAGCTGCAGATAACATAGACCAAACGTGCCATGCATAATGAACCAGCTGCAGATAACATAGACCAGATGTGCCATGAGTAATGAGACAGCTGCAGATAACATAAACCAAATGGGCCATGCATAATGAACCAGCTGCAGATAACATAGACCAGATGTGCCATGCATAATGAACCAGCTGCAGATAACATAGACCAGATGTCATGAATAATGAGCCACCTGCATATGACATAGACCAAATGTGTCATGAAAAATGAACCAGCTGCAGATAACATAGACCAAATGTACCATGAATAATGAACCAGCTGCAGATAACATAGACCAAATGTGCCATGCATAATGAACCAGCTGCATGTACCATAGTGATAGATACCAATATGCCATGCATAACATACTGGCCGAAGAGCATAGACCCTGATTTGCCGTGCATAATGCACCAACTGCAGTTTAGGGTCTATCTGTTGTTCACTTGATGGAGCAAACAGCATGAATCCTTACCTCATATGTGCATTGGTGCAGTTTGATTCCTGGCTGTTTCCAGCTGACTGTTTGCTATCTCCAGTTAAATAGAATAACCATACATCAGACAAGATTTTTAATTTCTTCTTGAGACACATTTCCTGATCACACTAACATTAGGAACCTAAACATCCTGCCTTCCAAAAGCAGCCCTACAAAAGATAAAAACATCTTTTCCTGTCTATACCATATTGGTATTAGGCAGTAACCCTTGCCTATTACCTCCCCATGCCGCTGCCACGTGTTGCTAGTTCTAAGCTTTTGGTGTTGATTTTTCGACATTAGGCAGACCTTCCCAAAATCCACTTTAATTTACTCCTGATTTTCCACCATCCATATCTACAGCAGGTGGTATACTTTATTTTTTCATTTTTACCAATTTTTATGTGAATTTATCACATTTGCAAACTGCTATTTCAGATCATGTGCTTCAGTGGAGTATTGTTGTTTTATGTTGTGGTTCACTTTAGTTACGCTCTCTACACGTTAGTAAGAGGTGTTTATTTTGTGGTATATTAACAAGTTTTTGTGCTTTGTTCATTAGCAACCTTCGTTTCTCTTGTCATTTCAGAAATGAAAGAATGACTACTAAATGACCCTAATGCAAGAAATTTAAAGCCCACAAAGACAACCATTACTCAACACTAAGGATAGTTGATCAGCATCAAATAGACAATGGATCATTCTCTGGACAAACAGAAAACCAGTCACAACCTCAGTCCAGTGTCAGGAGGGGCAGTTCCTTCAGTGTAGGAGGCATACTTATGAGGGGGGGAACAAGGTTTCTCACACACCAGGCCTCTTGCCCCCACCTGTCAACTTATTACCCTGCCCCACCCACTGCCTGCAGACAGTCTACTGGTGGACATCAGACTCCTGCACTTCAGTTCTCATTGAATCACTCTATTTCCACCAAATCAGTGGGTGATCCAAGTTGTTTTGGAGGGGCTTCAAATTTACTTTATCCAACCCCCTCTCATCCTCTCAGATAGTTATGGAAGTGCCATGACAGCCAGAGAAGACCAAAATCATACAGCAGGCAAGGATACCCTTTGCAAACAGCAATTTCCATGTTTTTATTCATGGCTCTTCATTGTACAAAAAGCCAGTGGCAAGCTGAGACCAATTTTCAATATGAGCCTTCTCAGTCAATATATATCCCCACCAAAGTTAAAGGTGGAGATGGCTCATTCAATCTAACACACAATTGGAAGGGATGAGTTTGGCATCAATCAGTATGAATCTCCACCAGTAGGCACCAGACTCCTGCACTTCACTTCTTAATGACTCACTCTATTTCCATCAAATCAGTGTGTGATTCAAGTCGTTTTGGAGGGGCATCAGAATTCCTTTATCCAACTCCTTCTCATACTCTCAGAAGTCCCATCACAGCCAGAGAAGACCAAAATCATACAGCAGGAGTTTGATTACCACTGTTCAATACACAGGTTATGGAGACTGCTTGCAAACAGCAATTTCCATGGTTCTTTTCAGAACTCTTCCTTGTACAAAAAGCCAACAGCTGGCTGAGGCTAATTACTGACCTGAGCCAATTCAGTCCACATAAATCCCCACCAAAGTTCAAGATGGAGATGGATTAATCAATCCGAGACGCAGTCAGAAGGGACGAGTTTGCCATCGGTCCTGACCTGACCAATGCATACTTCCGCATCTCTATGCATTTGGCATTGTGGAAAGTCCTTTGATTTGCTTACTGCTGAACTATTTATCAATTTTCAAGATCTCCCATTTGGCATAAGCATCAATTCGTGGGATTTCACCAAAATTATGAACTGTTTGTCACCCTGTTCTGGTCAACTTTACCCTTAATAATGGAGACATATCTTGGATGACATCCTCCAAAAGCACGTGGTAACTTCTATTCTCATCAAGGACACAAACCATTTTTCTCTTTTATGACAACTTGGTTTTCTAGTGAAGATTGAAAAGTTTGACTTCTATCCATCTGAGCATTTTATTCACCCTGGTATGGGATTGTAATTTCTATCTCATATGACTACATTACACTGATGTGATGCATTTTGCCAGATTCATACTTGGAAGTTTCTCAGTTCATGTTTTTTGCAACTCCTCAGATTATTTTTGTGACAAGGTGGAACCACAAACTATCCACCTTTGTCTCCCCACTTCCAAATCCAGCAACCTAAGCTATGGATGCACTTCCAATCAGTCAGGATTTGCTGTGGGCCTTTGCCTACCCAACCCCAGTCCTAGTAACAATAATGATAGGAAATTAAGGGGTCAGACTTGTCAACTGATTCTGACCACCACTCTAAGATAGGACAAGTCCTGGGTCAACAATCTACTCGATCTGGCAATAGGTCTATTCATGAAGATTCCAGCAGAGCCAGATCTTCACAAACTGCCACAGCCACAGATATTCCCTCCACGTCTGGACTGATTTCTTCTTCACACCTGTCTCTTGTCAGGAGTGCCCTGAGGAGGAAAGAATTCAAGCCTTCCGTCATGGAGAGAATCTCACAAGAAAGAAAACCCTCCACTTTAAAGACCTGAAAGAGCAAGTGACATATATTCTGGGACTGGTGCAAAGACAATTACGTTGTCCATTTGAGTGCCCTAATACCACAGCTGGATCATTTGTTTTCTCTGGCTTAAAGAGGAGAAAACAGGGGCTCCGATTACCATCAAAGACTAATACCCAACACATTCAAGCAACATGGCCAATGAGATTATCAGTTATGATAAAGATATGTAAAACCTTCTAGCCAGTTGTAACTTGAATTGACCAAAGTCCCACAACATGCTTCCAAAATGTAATTCGTCATGGGTTCTGACATAGCTCAATTCAGACAAAATTGAGCTTTTAGCCAGGGCCTCAAATATAGCTATTATCATACAGTACTTGTTTCTTGATAGCTTAACATTGTCAGGCAGGGTGAGTGAATTAACAGTCACATTTATTGGACCCGACCTAGATTAATTTCAGATAGGATGGTTTCCCGATCCTGATGATGCAACTAATCTTTGTTGCCAAGGATTGGCTGCCTTCACTGTGTAATCAGAGAGTTGTCTTACACTGCCTCTCTTTGATCAATGCATCAAGAGAAGCACCCTTGCAAGATCCTGTCTATAATTTCAAACATTTCAATAGCTGTGGCCAAACTATCCACCAGACCTTGCTTACATCAGCACATGGGCATTCCTAGCACTTGTGCCTAGGGCATAGGTAGAATGCACATCATTCCTCCATATTGTTAATATGATCAGAGAACATATTTAAAGGAGAAAGAGATTTTAAAATTATGTTTCTCCAAAAATATTTACCCAGTCATTTTACTTTAACACTCGTACACCTCCCGTCATGTGAGAATACATACTGATCCACCACTAAGCCTCACTCTAACAACACATGGAGGTGTCAAAGGGAGGTAATGGGCAGTTTTTATTGTCCTTTGACTATATAATAGAGATGGAAAAGACTTGTTCTGTCCTTTTCAATGGCTACATTTGGGAGGTAGCATGCTTATATTCCAAATGCTGATGTGATCACGTAAGTTTTTTCAGAAAAACATTATTTATGTCCAACACAATTTCCCTCACTTAGCAAATGATAAGACATTAGTGTTCCTTATCAAGTAGTGATGCTGGCATTGGTGGTACAGCACTGTTGTTGCTGGTGGTAGCAGCAGCACTGACAATGATGGTAGGAGCGATGTTAAAGACAGCACAGTTGATGACTGGGTATGTTGGCAGTAGCATAAACAGCAACATTCCTTGATAAAATTTTGTATTGCAGGTTTTGTAAGTCTGATATACTGGAGTTTGACCACAGCAAGGTTTGCATGTGAGACTGTGTTCTGTACAGTTCTTATTCAAGAATGCAGATTCTTCATTTTGTCCACCTTTTCCAGTGCTGCAATATTATAGGATCAGCCTTATTTAATAAACGTTCTGAAAGTATTTGTTTAAGACTGTTTCATGGTAAAACATTCCTATTTCTGTGTACAAATATGAAACAGTTCAAATCCGCAAAAGTAATGTTTTCTGCATTTTGTGTTCATAATTCATCATTAGCCTTGGTGCAGTTGTGTGCATGTTGACAAACATGAGCAAAATCGTCTTCCCTAGCGAAGAGTTGCCAATCTTTATATCATATGCATCAAGCCAAAACAGTGTTTTGAATGAGTGCCTTGCTGCAGATAAAAGTTACTTCCCATAGCAAAAAAAATCATTTGGCCATTGTTTCATGTAAGACAATAAATTTGATGATTTCCATGATGTCCACATGTTCTGATATGAAACAAAAATTTGTGAACAGTTTAACTTGGAGAAATTACATGTGCTGTGTCATCTGTGGAGGCTGACATAATTATTTCCAGCTGAGTTTCTTTGTAAATACAGCATACCATTTGATTAGATCAGTTTCTTTCAGCTTCATCCAGTCAGAGGAGAAGTAGATATTGTTTGGGTGTTGTCTTATCACATTATACAAATTCTCTATTTACCATCTTTTATATAGCCTATCACACAATATCAGTTCTCTATTTACCATCTTTTATATAGCCTATCACACAATATAAGTTCTATTTACCATCTTTTATATAGAATATCACACAATATAAGTTCTATTTACCATCTTTTATATAGAATATCACACAATATAAGTTCTATTTACCATCTTTTATATAGAATATCACACAATATAGGTTCTATTTACCATCTTTTATATAGAATATCACACAATATAAGTTCTATTTACCATCTTTTATATAGAATATCACACAATATAGGTTCTATTTACCATCTTTTATATAGAATATCACACAATATAAGTTCTATTTACCATCTTTTATATAGAATATCACACAATATCAGTTCTCTATTTACCATCTTTTATACAGAATATCACGCAATATAAATTCTATATTTACCATCTTTTGTATAGCTTATCACACAATATAAATTCTCTATTTACCATCTTTTGTATAGCTTATCACATTATATAAATTTTGTATTATTACAGGTTTATTAATTAGATAAAGTTTTTGCATATAAATAAGGTGGAAATAATGCAGGTTGTTTTGTCTCTCTTTGGGTACTGCTCTGGTGGCCTAGTGGTTAGAGCATCTGCCTCGGATACAGGAGGTCACTGGTTAGAACCCCAGCCAAATCATACCAAAGATTTATAAAAATGGTACTAACAGCTGCCTCCCTTGGTGCTCAACATTAAGAGGTTAGTGTTAGGATTGGTCAGCCTGGTGTCAGGATAATGAGACTAGGTGGGACATCATGCTACATGTCTACTGCATAATGCCCCAGTTCTAGACATCACTATAAATGGCCACACTGCAGACATCGTAGCAATATGACTGATTTTTTTTAAAGCTACGTTAAAAATCCAAATTACACACTTAAGCATCTTCATCAAATTATAAAAAAGTGTTTTTAGTGCATGCTGTGTGTTTTATCAGTACTCTTTTTTATAATTATCTTATTATTCTTTGCTCATTTTTTTTGTTCTTCTACCATCTTGTGTGAAATCCAACTGTAACAGTCATCTAGTCTTTCATACTAGCATAACTTTTCCATGTTTCTTCCACTTTTGGTTGATTTTATTGAAGCCTGTGATAAGCTTTACAAATCCACTTGCCCGTTACCTAGAACAAGCTCAGATTTGACTCAAGCAAGCTCAACTTTGCATGGTACTTGTCTGTAGACAAGTCAGAAAATTGAAAGTGAGAGAGGTTGTGTTCAGTTCCTAATGCTTTATGTTTTGCAGGTTTTATACTCCATGACCTTTCCACAGTACAGGGCTTTATATCAGCAGATTTATTTAGGGTTTATTTTTCTTCTATTATATACATGTCCCCAGTTTCTTTCATCTATATTGATCATTTATTATATTTGATATACTGTCAAAGTCTGTCATTTCTCCTTTATAGCCATTGTCGGACTCAGTCTCACATACATAATGTTCATATTTTGAAGCAAGTTTTGGCAAATAGAAATAAATTATCAGTTTCTTTTTATTGTAATATTTGTATGTTTACTAGATTAGCCAGCTATGAATTTGTGTCCTTGCCGTATGCATTTTGTGAGCTCCGATATGTGCCAAGATTGCTGACTCTATAAAATCAGAGATTGTTTTCATGCATGTTGCTAATTTCAAGGTGACTTGATGATAATTGTTAATAACTTGTGAGAGTTATTGGAAAGGTGTGTTTGGAAATAAGAGGCCTCAAATGATTATCCAACTAGATCTTCCTAAATGTATTAAAACTCTTGCACATGCAAGTGGTGTTTATCATTTACTGTTTACATATCTACGTATCATTATATGCCCTATTTGCATAAATTGTTTATAGTAACTTTCATTAACGGTATAAGGTTGTAAGGTGTATACAAAAATATATAAAAAAACACAAAAGTTATAAAAATGAGAAATAAATATAATTTTATTTCCTTAAAACATCCAAGATTTTCCTTGACCTAACATTTTAACTTTAATTGTGATATTAGGTTGTCATAATTTGGTGCAAACAAAAATCACCCAATTTTCAAATTAGCATGCTCTGCAAGCTGACATTGGTACTGTCTGTACAATCTGTCCCAATGCCTTGCCTGTTTTTAGCAGGTGGTAAGACATAATTGCCACTTCTCCAGCAGTGATGTCAGTATATTTGTTACCCATGGGATTCTTTGCTAATTTTTTGCAGGTCAGATACATAGGTTTTTTTTCTTTCTTTTTCCGACTGTGTTCCATGGAACCATTGTCTTGTAAAAATGTCATTTTCAGCACAAGAATGTTACTGGTAAAGTATAACTGGGTACAGATAGTTTTCTTTTCTAGCCAGTAAGTCAGAGTGACAATAAAAGCATTTGTACCATGCTTTGATTGCTTGATTACTTTGAAAAATCAGGTAGAGGGAAATAATACTTATGCATTTATACCATGCTTTGATTGCTTGATTACTTATATATTGGACTGCATTATGTGAACTGAGTCAATGAAATCAAGTCAAGCAAAACGAAAAAGAATGTAATGTTTAACATCTAGCAAAAGAGCATCGAGTGACAGAGATTGCTTGTAATTGCCATTGTATTGCATTTCAGCACTGCAAGAAATATACATCACACTATGCATGTGTTACTTTTCCAGTTATCAATTCTTTTTATGATCAGAATGCTTCAGCATAGTGTAAAGCTCTCCTGGTGTTGAAATATGATGATACATTTGTATAAACCTATTTGTCCTTCCATCCATAAGTGAGAAAGAAATACTGCCAAAGAGGCAAGCTGCTAATGCAATTAAGACCATGAACATGGCATTGAAGTGACTCATAAGAAAGAGGCCTACTTAATTTGTGTTTAAAAAGTCAAAGGTCAAGAGACCAGTGACTCTAAAGAGGAAAAAGGGTTTCCACATGATATGTTTATATTTTTATTTCCTTCTTGACTAAACTGCATGCTAGGTGGCTTGAATTTTAAATGAGGAAGACACTTATATGTTTTGGGTTTAAAAGATCAACTGTCAAGGTCCCAGTGACTGAAAAAAGAAAAATCGTTTTCCAAAAATATTGTTTTTGTTACATTAACCAAATGTTTTGGATTGCTTGAATTAGAGACAGGAAAGAACACCTGTTGCTTTTGGATTCAAAAGGCCAAAGGGTCAAGGTCACATTGATGCCAGGAGGAGTCACTTCAATGCCATGTTCATGGTCTTAATTGCATTAGTAGCTTGCCTGTTTGGCAGCCTTTCTTTCTCACTTACTTATGAAGCAATGAAGAAACCTATCCATTTTGGGGTCTAGGGCTCAAAGCATCAAAGGTCATATCAACACAAACATAGACCACTAGTTTAATAGGAACTACATGGTGGGCACATGCTGTCATTAATCCATATATCCAGACCTTCCAGTTAACTGGACACTATATTATCAAAATCAAAATTGCAAATATCCAGCTTCCAAAGTAACATTGTTTAAAACTGATGTCAAATAAAACCTTTAAGTTTGAATGTAAACTATGTTGAATTGAATAGGTAAATGTCTGAATATGAAATTGCTCTGATTGCATGGATTAAAATGAGGGTGCTTTCATCAGGCAGCAATAAAAACTGCTGATATGCTCCACAACTTGCACTTATTCAGTGTGATATATATGAGGACTTGATGAGACTTTACTCATCCTCATTAAAATGGATTAACTTGATTTGAGTGTTAAAACATGTTTGATGTTTATTATGGGTTGACATGTGTTGAAACAATTCCAACATGTTTGTTTCGCATGTCCTTGTCTCATTTTTATTCAGTGACAGACTTTCCCCTCATGACCTTATATTGATGCAGTTGGTCATTCATTATACATATTCTATAATTAAATTCCTGTGCCAGTCTAAATGATCAGGGTCATTTACATATTTAAGGCAATCATCACTATATTTAGAGTTTTTGTATTGACATTGGTTCAAGTATTTTTAAAGGAAAATAAGGATTTTCATAGATAAGAAAATATCAATATATTTTTCAGCAATACATTGTTAAGAATGAAAGTGTCCTTATAGGCAAGCAAGGACATACTTTAAACCTAGTTACCTTGACCAATACTGACCAGCACAGAACTTGTCAAGCACATTGAATACACAATCCAGTAATAAGCACATTGAATACATTATTCTGTAACAAGCACATTGAATACACAATCCTATGACAAGCACATTGAATACACAATCCTGTAACAAGCACATTGAATACACAATCCTGTAACAAGCACATTGAATACACAATCCTTCAACAAGCACATTGAATACACAATCCTGTGACAAGCACATTGAATACACAATCCTGTGACAAGTGCATTGAATATACAATCCTGTAACAAGTACATCGAATGCACAATCCTGTTACAAGCACATTGAACACACAATCCTGTAACAAGAACATTGAATATACAATCCTGTGACAAGCACATTGAATACACAATTCTGTGACAAGCACATGGAATTCACAATTCTATGACAAGCATATTGAACACACAATCCTGTTACAAGCACATTGAATGCACAATCCTGTTACAAGCACATTGAATGCACAATCCTGTTACAAGCACATTGAACACACAATCCTGTAACAAGCACATTGAACACACACTCCTGTAACATGCACATTGAATATGCAATCCTGTTGCAAGGACATTGAACACAATCATGTTACAAGGATATTGAACATACAGTCCTGTAACAAGCACATTGAATACACAATCTTGTTACAAGCACATTTAATACACAATCCTGTTACAAGCACATTGAATACACAATCCTCTAACAAGCACATTGAATACACAATTCTGTGACAAGCACATTGAATGCACAATTCTGTAACAAGCACATTGAATACACAATCCTATGACAAGCACTTTGAACACACAATCCTATAACAAGTACATTTAATACACAATCCTGTTACAATCACATTGAACTCACAATCCTGTAACAAGGACATTGAACACACAATCCTGTAACAAGCACATTGAACACACAATCCTGTAACAAGCACATTGAATACACAATCCTATGACATGCAAATTGAACACACAATCCTCTAACAAGCACATTGAATACACAATCGTGTTGCAAGCACAGGGAACACATAATCCTATTTTTAAGTACATTGAACACACAATCCTGTAACAAGCACATCAAATACACAATCCTGTAACAAGCACATTGAATACACAATCCTGTAACAAGCACATTGAATACACAATTCTGTAACAAGTACATTGAATACACAATCCTTCAACAAGCACATTAAATATGCAATCCAGTGACAAGAACATTATATACACAATCCTGTGATAAGCACATTGAATACACAATCCTATGACAAGTTGAATACAAAATCCTGCGACAGACAAGTTGAATACACAATCCCTTGACAAGTGCATTAAATACACAATCATGTTTTCATTTTATTTACAAAATATTGGGGGAAAATATTTTAATTTGTATTAGTTCATTATGATATTGGTTAAATGCCATTTTTCAGTGCACAATAACTATACATGGCAGCCAGTATAACTGATTTAGGAAAAACCTAGGAAAACCCTGGTAAGAACCACCAATGCATGGGAAGCTACTGGCAAGCTTTCCTACATACCCACATTGGCAGATCCCCAGACTCGAACCCATGCAGATGGAGGTGAAATGGCAGTAGGTGATAAAGGTGAGCACTTAAGACCACTCAGCCACCTGGAGCCCCTTTTTAGTACACACCTTGTCAGGACAGAGAGAAAAGTAACTTTCAATGTCTGGATATTTAGGTCAATGACAGTAAAGTATTTATGATACCCTTGTTCTTTTTGTAGTTTGGTTGTTTAAATTTAATTCCTTGTAATTCATAGTACACACTATAGCAAGCAAAATGATTTCTAAAGAACCTCAGTATTTGTTTATAGTTACATGATTTTTTTGAAGGGTTCTATTGTAACAGACATTTCTTGAAGGTTTCTGTTGTAATTGACAGTTACACGAATTGTGAAGGATTTTATTGTTAGTTGACAGTTACATGAATTTTTTAATGATTCTGTTGTAATTGACAGTTAAAGTGAAGTTTTGAAGGATTCTGTTGTAATTGACATTGATTTGAATTTTCAAAAGATTCTGTTAAAATTGACATTGCATGAACTTTTAAAGGATTCTGTTGTAATTGACAGTTACATGAATTTGTGAAGGATTATATTGTAATTGACAGTTTCATGAATTTTTGAAAGATTCTGTTGTAATTGACAGTTTCATGACTTTTTGAAGGATTCTATTGTAATTGACATTGACGTGAATTTGTGATGGATTCTGTTGTAATTGACAGTTACTTGAATTTTTGAAAGATTCTGTTGTAATAGACAGTTTTATGATTTTCAGAAGGAAGTAAACCTGATACATAATAAAGCTTAGGGACATAGCGTTTGGTAGTGGCATGGAGTTTGCTTAGTCAAAAATGTAGATATAAAGTTTTAGATTGCCAGGGAATTATGGATTCCATATATTTTTGCACATAAGTCAGGTCCTGCTGCAAACAGACCGCTCCGGTGGCCTAGTGGTTAGAGCATCCACCTTGAATGCGGTTCGATCACCTGGCCAAGTCATAGTAAAGACTTACAAAAATGGTACTAATAGCTGCCTCGCTTGGCGCAAAGCATTAAGAGGTTAGTGTTAGGACTGGTCAGTCTGGTGTCAGGATAATGTGACTGGGTGGGACATCATGCTACATGTCTGCGGCATGATGCCCCAGTTCTAGACATCACTATAAACTATCACACTGCAGACATCGTAGCGATATGACTGAAAAATTGTTAAAGCTATGTTAAACATCCAGATCACACACACAGTTGCAAACAACATAGACCTTGAATTACCAGGGCATTATGCTGAAGCAGATTTAAGTCTGTGATGTTTTTATTTGGATCAAACTTGTAAGTGAGTATATGCCATACTTGTTAAGATAATTTGTTTTCTTGATATCTAAGAATTTTACTATATATCACTGTAAAATGTGATTGCACTATGAAAACAATGTTTAGATCACCATGTAAACCTCACATAAAAATATGGAAATTAATACATTTGTCCATTGTTTGATTGAAGACTTGTTACAGTTAGTTCAAATAAATCTTAATTAACAAAGGACTATTAGACTATGATTTTATGAAAAGTGTTTCAGAAACCTGTGACACATTTATCCCTCTTTGTATGTTCATGTTATAAGCCAAGTATGGTCGTAGGTCCCATTTCATTAAGTGGCAGTAAGATTATAAGATACTTCATTATAAGGCAGTCTTGTTGTAAGACCTTTTATTATAACACAGTTACTGTTATAAATCAAGTATGTTCATATTATTATTAATATTAAAATTGCAAAGTTTCAGTGATGGGAACTTACATGCTTATGTACATGCTTATGTTAAAACAATATATATATTTTCAGAACTCTGGTCTCCATATTAAGTCGGAGTTCATGTATGACATGAAAGATGTCTGGTCCAAGATACAGGGTGTGGTATGTATGATAACATTCTCTATAGGATTTCAGTTTTTAGCTTTTATACAAGGGCAGAAGTCATCCAGGGCATAAGGCATTAATAAAGGTCCAAATTAAAGTGTTGCGAAGCATATAAAGTTGTATGCATTAAAGCTTGGTTGAATTATGAAAAACAGTATGATGCTGAAACTCAGACTCATAATTCTAATGCCTTATTGGTCATTTGATTTGAAGACTTTAGAATATTTTCTGTGTTTGACATATATGGACATGATCCATAATTGACCAATCGTAAGTCAGAGTATCTCAGCCAATCAGATATCAAAATATGTTTTGAGTCAGAAATAGAGTATGAGTAAGGCTGTATTATCTTTGGGCCAATGTTTGTTGCAGTTTTCGTGTTATGTAACCACTTAGATACTCATTGTATCATACCATGTCAGTCTTTAGTTGTGTTGCCACCCAGCTGATGATGTTGCCCATTCACAGTTAGGTCAGTTCTAGTAATTATGATTAAATGCCTTGAGCAAGAGAGATACAGTTTTGAGTAGGGTGTGACTTGCTCCCAAGACTTTGTTATCCTGTGTTCGAAGTGCTTACCAATAGGTCACAGTTTCTTATGTAACTTGAAGCTTAAAACTGTCTCTTTGCAGTACCTACATTACCCCATTGTAGATTTAGCCAGCAAAACATGTTATATTCCTTTTCAGTTGATTCTGAATATATGACTATGATGTGAAATTATTCCAAGCCGGCCCCTTTCCCCAGTGCAATTTTGCCATTGATGAAAATAGAGTTCCTTGGCAATTCATCGACAGATACCCATTTTATAGTGCCATGGGTCCATTCCACAAGCCTTCCCTAAGTTCATTTGCTGTCTCTGTTCACAAGACGGTGCTTGTAGAATACATGAACAAGAATATAGCAATAACCTTTCATTTTAGAATTTAAACCTTTTATATACCATGAAAATGTTTGTAGTAAATACATGACTAATTGAGCAGATTGAAATTATGTGTGAACTATATTCATTAATTCTGGTCACATGGACTGGATTTTACAGAAAGCGTTAGATATCTTAACTAGAAGAGTGACACCATAAATCTAAATTTGGTACTGAAACAGTTAATTTTTATGTTCCACCACCACGAATAGTGGTATCCTCTATTTAATCCATGTCTTGTTAATAAATTTAGAATCAGTTTCATTGAGACCTATTTAGCATCACAAGCCATGGGTACTAACCCACCAAGTTCGCTTGTCACCCATAGCTACCGATGCTGAGATTTTCTTGTTTTTCAACAGTGTACTTAACAAAAGCATGTCATCAACAACACAGTGTAACAATCTCTTACACTTCAATGAAAGTACCTGTTTTATCAATTGATAATTGACTCTGTTTGGGAGAGATTTGATTGGTTTATTCATTGAGCATGAACGATCATGTTGAGACACAATGGTGAGAAAAATTTACTTGTGCTCATAGCAATTGGTTAGGCAGGTTTATGTACATTCCTGAGAAATGAGGAAATTTCTGCACAGGTGGCCACAGTTGATAAATGGAGCATAGTAGATTGTCTCCCTTGACTTGTGACCATGAGACCTATTCTGCACTAAACTGAAGCAAATAGTTGCTAAAAATGCATTTTTTGAACACATTATTTTTCCTTTAAATGCACAAAATTGAAGATGCTTGATCTGCATAGATGACATATTCATAGATACTAATTTTTGGCAGGAATATAAATATAACAGCATAGCAGTTTATCCACAGATAGACCAATTCTTGATATGACATTGTACAGCTAAAGCATTGTCTGGTACCATAATAAAAGATGTACAGGTCATGTTGCCATTCAGAACCAACTATTTCAGTAGTTGGTGCCTTTTAATGGAATTTGATATGACATACCTTTAAATGGCAGTTATTCACTTTATATGGATTCTCATACAGTCACATACTTTTGGAAGGTCATTATTTACATGCCATAAGAAATACAGCACAATCAATGGTCAATTATTTGGACATTTTTGGACAAGATCAACCTAAGGATCTGATCCAGTACAAGCCAGATTGAATGTCGAATGCTGTGATGTCACAATGAAAGCTATGCAGTTTAAAAACAAATCATACTACCTATTTAGGTGTTCTGATGATGAGACCCGACATACTCTTCTTCACAATGTGTAGTACTTGGCTACCATTGTAAAAGTCCATAGCGATCAATAATTATCATCTGGAAGTCTTTTGGCGACGTATAAGGCACACAGCTTTCAATATTCAGGACTGAATGGGCTTTGGTTAAACTATTTTAGTATTAAATTTTAGAAGAACAATTTAAATTGAATTTAATTTTAATAAACATGACTTGTATGGCTTTTGCTATAGTCTACATCATTTTATGAATAATGGTAGCACACCAGTGACGTTCACTACCTCAGACACTTCTTGTAAGCTTACCACATTTTTTTAAGCTTGCTATAATTTATGTCCCCGGGGTAATCAAATTATCATGTTCTATACATTATTTTTGCAATCTCAAAAATCAAGCATTTCAAATCTTAGGAAGACTGTCCATGGTTTAATGTCAAATGACTGACCACATTTTAATGTTATGTGACTGACCACATTTTAATGTTATGTGACTGTCCATGGTTTAATGCTTATTTTGTATATATTTTGTATGTTTCACAAGATATATTCCTGTGAAAATCTAATTACATGTATGTTTGCCTAATATTTAAAAGAATTATTGTATTGTATAAATCTTTTTATGAGGGGAGGTATATCTGTATTATGTGTGTTATTTTCATGATTATAGATTGTGAGGGTCATTTAGTAAATAACATTAAATCCTTATATTCTTAATAAGCCTATACTTTAAGATGGGATGATTAATAAGCACACTACGTCATTTCAAGGTAGTGAACTGTGGTTTTAATTCATGTAAACTTCATGTCATCTGACTTCAGGACATGGGTTCTTACAAAACAGGCTGACCTAGTTTCTGATTTGCTAGTGGTTAAAGCACTTAAGCTAGTCTACAAGTTAGATTGTACCAGAATGAAATTTGACTCTCTTGCTGGTTTTGTTTCTTAGCTTTATATATGAGATGTTATAAGAAAACCTTTTTTCCATCATTTGTCGACACAAACTAGTGGAATTACCGGTAATGTCAAAAACTGTTTTTCCATCATGTGTAGGCACAAACAACATGTAGTAGAATTAGCTCTTTATATTCATCTTGGGTTAAGCCGTCTACTCTGGAGATGCATTTTCTCATCCATCATAGTAATGCAGAGGTCCCACTCAGTATTTTGCACAGGGTTCAGTTTCTGAAGAAAATGTGAGCCCCAGCTTTTGACCTATGGGACTTGTGTTATTTAAAGAAGAGCCCAGGAATGCTTAAGTTTAGCTTGGAACAGTTTTATTTTATCATTCACTACATACCAGATGCTGCTGGTATCTAGCTCAGTATGGTTACAACAGGGCTTGAATTAGAAAATATACAAAGAGATTGACTTTTTAGATGAAATTAAAAATGTTTACCAGTCAGATTTTCTTCATGGTAGTTAGGCAACACTAATCATGTGAGTATAGGTGTAGGAAATTTTGATGGAATAGAAACAGGACAAAATACCAAATTGTGTCTATTTTTCAAGCATTTTTGCTGCTTCGCTTGCTGAATTTTGAATTATCCTGAATAAGTCAGACATAAGTATACATTAAAGTCTTCAGCTACACAGAGAATTCATTTTGGATTGTATGATGTGAAAAAAATGGCTAATTTCTGATAGTTTTTCACAAAGTAATATTAGGCTTCAAGCACACAACACAAGAGTCAATACATGAATTTATGAAAAGTGGAGAATAATTTTAATAAAACACATTGACATTGTTTTTTTATAGTGATTCAAAAAATAGAATTAATTGATGATAAATACATCTGGCATAGATGTTGGTATGTTTCAAGAAAATCTTGAATTACTTGGATGGTTTAAACTGCAGCTCCTTGTTGCAAAGGTTTGTGACACTTTTGCTTGTGAAGGGATATTTGTATGCAGGTCTGGGGAAGGGATATTTGAATGCAGGTCTGGGGAAGGGATATTTGTATGCAGGTCAGGGGAAGGGATATTTGTATGCATGTCTGGGTAAGGGATATTTTTATACAGGTTTGGGGAAAGGATATTTTTATGCAGGTCTGGGGAAGGGATATTTGTATGCAGGTCTGGGGAAGGGATATTTGTATACAGGTCTTGGGAAGGGATATTTTGTATGCAGGTCTTGAAAAAAAGATAGGATAGGAGCATGCATCAATTACATATAAGGTGCATGAAGCTATTAAGGCACAGCAAGATATCTTATCGAATATGGTACATAGAATTTAGAATTTACATGTGACATTATATAGTTCATTACGTCATGCATTTAATACAACCCTCATGCTTGGTTTGGATTTGGTTTTGGTTTTGGTTTTTTTATGGCACAGCAACACAGGTTATTTAGTGTCAAGGCTATTAAGTTGCCATGCCCAACAACACACCATGGCAATCAATCCAGGTTGATTGCCATGCCCAGCGACACATCATGGCAATCAATCCAGGTTGATCCATATGTAGGTTGTGACATTGAGCCAATGTGGCACCTTATGTATGGGATTACTCATTGCATCAATCATTATATACATTTTAACTAAATCAGTGAAGTCAAGAAATTGTTTTAATCTAAACTTTTATCGATGTTCACTGCATTTAGAATCTTCATGTAACTAGTGGAATTAATATCGGATTTTGGTCTTTCATCAGTTTGATAATTTATTCCTTTCAAAATAAAAATGGTTAGAAAGTCTGTACTTTTGTGCGGTATCTTCAGATTGTTTTATTTGTCCTTTTTCTTCCACAGTTACAGCTCTTGTTGAGTGAATACCTGGATGTTCAAAACACAGAAAAGTCTCGTCATCATGCTCCAGCCTCTTTTGATGAGCCTAATGTGGACATTGGCTTGTATTTCTCCAAGAAAAAACAGCAGAAAAATAAAAAGGTGACCTATTTAGTGATCTCTAGCTGTAAATTGATTTCACAGCGTCACCAACTCAAAAGCAGAATTATATATGGATTGCAAAATGGAAGATGTACGAGTCATAAACCAGAAAATCTTATGTGATAGCCCATTGTTCATTGAACATCTGTGCATTCCTTAGCGCAAGTTTGTTTTCACCACTGCTAAATTACTGGGAGAATTGCCATGAAACCAACACACATTTATCCCTTGATCTAGTTGGTTATCACTAGTAATAAACTACTGGGAGAATTGCCATGAAACCAACACACATTTATCCCTTGATCTAGTTGGTTATCACTACTACTGAACTACTGGGAGAATTGCCATAAAAACAACACACATTCATCCCTTGATCTAGTTGGTTATCACTAGTAATAAACTACTGGGAGAATTGCCATGAAACCAACACACATTCTTCCCTTGATCTAGTTGGTTATCACTCTTACTACACTACTTAGAGAATTGCCATGAAACCAACACACATTCTTCCCTTGATCTTGTTGGTTATCACTAGTAATAAATTACTGGGAGAATTGCCATGAAACCAACACACATTCATCCCTTGATCTAGTTGGTTATCACTCTCACTACACTACTTAGAGAATTGCCATGAAACCAACACACATTCTTCCCTTGATCTTGTTGGTTATCACTACTACTAAACTACTGGGAGGATTGCCATGAAAATCACACACATTCATTCCATGATCTAGTTGGCTATCACTACTACTGAACTACTGGGAGAATTGCCATGAAACCAACACACATTCTTCCCTTGATCTTGTTGGTTATCACTACTACTGAACTACTGGGAGGATTGCCACGAAACCAACACACATTCATCCCTTGATCTAGTTGGTTATCACTCTTACTAAACTACTGGGAGGATTGCCATTAAACCAACACACATTCATCCCTTGATCTAGTTGGTTCAGAATGAAAAGGATTTGGCTCAGACTCCATTATGTTTGGTATGGTTGCCATCTTGAAAATCTTTTTACCACTACTCTTCCTTGATGGATTAAAGACTTTGTATGAAGTCTGGTTGGTCCTAAATATAATTCATGCCAACATTGCATCAAGCAGCAATTTCAAAAATCTTTTTAACACTTTTCCCACATAACAGATGGCGATATTGAAATTGGATTTTTACTAAAAGACTTTGTATGATGACTGTTGAACCCAATGATAATGATGATGATCTGACATCTGAATGGATGGTCTTATTAAAATGGGGTTTTCCTAAAAGACTGGTTATGATACCTAGTTGGCCCCAAATTAAAATGGTGCCCATCGACATCTAGTATAGCGATGATGGTGTCCACTTGTTTTAGCTAGTTCTCCTTAGCAGATTGTTATATCAACATGGGCATTTTCACTTCTTGTAATGTCCTATATGAAAATGGTACCAGTCTAAAATTTATTTTGGCTGCCACATTATTCATCTTGAAAATCTTAAGTCAAATTCTCCAGAATATCAACACTAAAACACTTTGTATGATACCCAGTCGGTTTTAAGAAATTTGGTACTGATTAAATGATGACCATCTTGAAAATCATATCAGTATTCCTCTTAAAGGGATGATCATATTGAAATGGGGTACTGATTAAATGGGACCATCTCAAAAGGATGGTCAAATTGGGGTACTGATTAAATGGGACAATCTCAAAAGGATGGCCAAATTGGGGTACATGGGAGCCATCTTAAAAGGATGGTCATATTGAAATGGGGTACTTATTAAATGGGATCATCTCAAAAGGTTGGTCAAATTGGGGTACTTATTAATCAGGAGCCATCTTAAAGGGATGGTTGTATTGACATAGGGTACTGATTAAATGGGACCATCTCAAAAGGGTGGTCAAATTGGGGTACTGATTAAATGGGAGCCATCATAAATTGTTGTTGTTGTTGCCGTAGGGTTTAATGCCATTTTTCAGCACGCAATAGGCTATACATGGCGGCCAATATTAATGGTGGAGGAAGAACCCGGTAAACCCCCAGAAAGAACCACCGACCCACGAGAAGCTACTGGCCAGCTTTCTCACATACCCACGCTGGCAGAATCCAAGACTCAAATCCACGCAGGCAGAGGTGAGATGGCAGTGATCCGTAATGGATAGCGCTTTAGACCACTCGGCCACTTGGGGCCCCCGTCATCTTAAATGGATGGTTGTATTGACATAGGGTACTGATTAAATGGGAGCCATCTTAAAAGGATAGTCATATTGAAATGGGGTACTGATTAAATGGGACCATCTCAAAAGGATGGTCATATTGAAAAGAGGGTTTTACAGAAAGTTTTCTCATGTCAGAATCTGTAGTTTGTCCTAAATTAAAATGAGGCCAACATGACCTGCCAAAATATTAAAAATCTCATAATAGTTACTAACATTTTAAAACATATGAACAATTCTTGCAATATATTGTTAATTGGACCACCAAAATGTATGCCTTGATGGCCCTCCAGAAAAACTTTATATAATTATTTTACGTTACAGATGGGATTATCAAGATGCAGTTTTCACCTAAATACTATTCAAGCAATATGACTGGTTCTGAATGAAGTTGTAGCTCATTGCACCTCCAACATGGCACCAAAGCCATCTGAAAAATCTTATCACCATTCTTATTGTCAGACTGGCGGCATTGACATGGGGTTTTCACTAAAACACTTGCAATATTTTCTGAAAATGGTGCGAATCTGACCACCAACATATCCACTCTTTTGACAAGGAGTTTTGAAAACCAAACCAAATTGACTTGTGGGTCAGGTTGAACGATGTTACTTGTGTATATAAGGTCAAAGATGGTGACTCTGACATTGTTTTTAAGGTCAAGTGTCTGGATCACTCTGAGATTGATTTTAAGGTCAAAGATCATGACTATCATTGTTAGCCATACTGGATTATGAGATTGATTTTAAGGTCAAAGATCATGACTATCATTGTTAGCCATACTGGATTATGAGATTGATTTTAAGGTCAAAGATCATGACTATCATTGTTAGCCATACTGGATTATGAGATTGATTTTAAGGTCAAAGATCATGACTATCATTGTTAGCCATACTGGATTATGAGATTGATTTTAAGGTCAAAGATCATGACTATCATTGTTAGCCATACTGGATTATGAGATTGATTTTAAGGCCAAAGATCATGACTATCATTGTTAGCCATACTGGATTATGAGATTGATTTTAAGGTCAAAGATCATGACTATCATTGTTAGCCATACTGGATTATGAGATTGATTTTAAGGTCAAAGATCATGGCTATCATTGTTAGCCATATTGGATTATGAGATTGATTTTAAGGTCAAAGATCATGACTATCATTGTTAGCCATACTGGATTATGAGATTGATTTTAAGGTCAAAGATCATGACTATCATTGTTAGCCATACTGGATTATGAGATTGATTTTAAGGTCAAAGATCATGAATGTCATTGTTAGCCATACTGGATTATGAGATTGATTTTAAGGTCAGAGATCATGACTGTCATTGTTAGCCATACTGGATTATGAGATTGATTTTAAAGCCAAAGATCATGACTATCATTGTTAGCCATACTGGATTATGAGATTGATTTTAAGGTCAAAGATCATGACTATCATTGTTAGCCATACTGGATTATGAGATTGATTTTAAGGCCAAAGATCATGACTATCATTGTTAGCCATACTGGATTATGAGATTGATTTTAAGGCCAAATGATAGTACAATCAAGTGCAACATTTTTTTTTTACCATGCCCACTTTGTGGATACTTCTGATGAATACCTTAAATGATGCCAGTTAAATAACATTTTTGCTTTCTTAATTAGAGGCTTAACCAAATTTAGTATCAGGGTATATCTTGACATTGTCTAGGCAATGTAGAGTGATTATTAACACTACTGGTCATAGACCTGAAGAGCTTAAGTTACGGACTTTCATCCATTGTCTGGTGTGTGTCATCATCATCCATTGTTGCAAAACTTCACAAAAACGTTTGTGATAAGTAACAGTGGCTCCCTTCGTTCATCAAGTTTTCACTAAACAGCATCTTGTGATGTCTAGTTGGTTGGTCCTAAATGAAAATATTGCAAATCTTGCATCCATTATGGTGACTATAGTAAGCATCTTGAAAATCTTATTATCTTGTTATTGCTACTCCTCCTGATGACTGTAGCTACCTGAGGTTTCTCTATCAATTACATTATCTGATCACATTACATTAAAATAACTTTTCTTGCTACCTCCAAATCCAACCCACTGCCATCTATATATTTACATAGATTAAGGGAAGCAACTCTTATGGTTAAATCCCTTTACTACAAATTAGTTGGCTACCATGATGCCTATTTAAACCAGCTTTTAGTAATGCTAACCCTGCTGTAAAGATGTCCTCCAGACAATCCAGTTAAATTCCATAACTTCTGTAACTTAAATTTCATCATCCACATTTCTTTTTCAATGTTGCAGTAAGTCAACATCTTATTTTTATTTTAAATCATGCATTCAACATTCTTGTGAATTTTAATTAAAATATTGATATTTTAAACATTATCATTCTGTTTGTTCTTGTCACATGTGATTTCAATCTTTAACATTCAATTTCACCAGAGAAATCTTCTGGCACCTTACTTCTAAAATATTAGATTTCAAAGTTATTTCAATAATGTGGGAATGCTCCGGTGGCCTAGTGGTTAGAGCATCCCCCTTCGGATGCGGGAGGTCATGGGTTCGATCCCTGGTCGAGTCATACCAAAGACTTACAAAGTGGTACTAACAGCTGCCTCACTTGGCACTCAGCATTAAGAGGTTAGTGTTAGGACTGGTCGGCCTGGTGTCAGGATAATGTGACTGGGTGGGACATCATGCTACATGTCTGCGGCATGATGTCCCAGTGCTAGACATTACTATAAACTGTCACACTGCAGACATCGTAGCGATATGACTGAAAAATTGTTAAAGCGACGTTAAAAATCCAAATCACATACACACTCAATAATGTGGTTTAAATTATTTCAGTTTATATGTATTTGTTGTTTCTTCTTCTATATGGAGATGGCATCAGGGGCCTTGAGTGGTCTAAAGCACTCACCGTTACAGACCATTGCCATCTCACCTCTGTCTGCGTGGGTTCGAGTCTCGGCTTTGGCCAATTTGGGTATGTGAGTAAGCTTGCCAGGTCGGTGGTTCTTTCCAGAGTTTTCCCAGGTTCTTCCTCCACCCTTTGTACTGGCCGCCATGTATAGCCTATCTTGTGCTGAAAAATAGCATTAAACCCTACAACAACAACAGCAACAAAATGGAGATGACATCCAATTGAAAGTAAATGATTTAAAATAGTGGAGAATGGATACAAGGTGTAGCACCAGAATATACTGTATCCATGTGTACAGTATAAATCACAAGCAATTCCAATCAAGACTTGGAATCAATATGATGAATATGACTCAGAAGGCTTTGTTGTTAATATGTCGATGAGTAGAAATGACATTGTATATTGTAATCCCACTGGAAATAAGCCTAGGACCTTGCCATTGAGGCATGAGGGCTTGCAATCATTGATTCCATCCTTACATGACAGTATTAAGAAAACAAGCCAGACATAAAGATTTGCAATTTGACCAAAACAGTACGGTCTGTATCAATACAGTATGGATGACTGGTCTGTACCAGTATGGTAAGGATGGATAGTCCATACCAAAAATACAACACAGCCAGCTGGACCACCAAGCATATATCATCTTTCATATGCCATTGTGACTTATGATCAACTGGCCCAGCTATACAATTGAGCTATGTACAATGACTTTGGTCAGGAGTCTGTTATATCTTACTAGAAAGTAGGACATCCAAACATACCACATAGCCACCTGGTAATGCTGACCATACTGAAACCAGCCAGCCAGACCGAAAGTTGTAATCTTTCTTTGGTACGCTGTTCTCACTTCCAACCAATTGGCCCAGCTGTATGAGCGAGCTTTTTTGTTCACACTGGTCATCATTCTTATCACCAACTGGCAAGCCAGTCGACTAGAACAATCATTCCTCTGAAATTCATTTTGAACTGGCTTTCCTTTTGGAGCTTTCCATCTGAGCCAAACTGGCAAACCAGTCTTCCATAATGTTGCCAATACTGAAGTCATACTACAGAAATAGAGGCAAACTGATGATGCATGCTGATGATACTTTATCATCATTTCCCATTGATGAAGGTGATGAAACAGAATGCTGGAACTTGCAAATCCATTAATGGAATGGACAATTCATTCACAGGAGCCATAGAGAAAATCTACAGGATATTGTCTCTGTTGGAATATCATAAACCACCTTCAACCTACAAGGTCAATGCTCCTGTAGATGTAGACCATGATGACGACAGTTTATCATTCAGAAACTTGCTTCAGTTGTTGAAGATTGCAAAAATTATCAGGCATCTCCTGGAGCATTCAAGATCCCAGTACTGTAGAGCATCCTTATGGTGAGTCAGTTACATGCAGCTTTCTCACTCCACTGGTAACAAGTTGGGTTCTTTGATTATTTTCCCTACGTATACCTTGTCTAGATGTTGATAAAGTACATAGACAAATCTTTTATGCCACATTGAACTGTCACTTTCTTGACATCATGCATATGACTTTTTTTCTTTGTTTAGACAAAAAAGCCACTATTGATCATTGCTAAATGTTTTTACTAATTTGTTTTACATTCCCTCCCTTTCAGTCCTCCACTTCTGTTAGGGTGCCAGTTTTAGGAGGTGAGAATATGCATGGAACAAGAGTTGCCGTTTAAATTTCAGCACATTCTTGTATGTCAGCATGACCCTGTTAGGGACGATGGTCTAGAGAGAATTCACTATGGCAGTTCTTAACAAATGCAGGATTTTCATTTTTCCTGGCCAATCCAGACTGGAGTTGCAAGATTAATTTCTTTTTAGTGTCCAGATTTGGAACAACTATTCTCAAGGTATGATGGGTGATCATACTGTGTCAGGGGCCTCCAGATTTGTTAACCATTCTTACAGTACAGTGGGTGATCATTCTGTGACAGGGGCCTCTAGATTTGTTAACCATTCTCACAGCACAATAGGTGATCATACTGTGACAGGGGCTTCCAGATTTGTTAACCATTCTCACAGTACGATGGGTGATCATACTGTGACAGGGGCCTCCAGATTTGTTAACCAAACACCTCCACTTTTGCCATTATCCTTTATGAAGGAATTCCTTGGTGATCCAGTGTACAAGAAAATCCAGTTTTTCTGGTTGTAAAAGGCGGAGTAGACAGTATGAAAATTGCACAAACAGGGCTCATTTTCCAAGACATTTCTAAATATAAAGTCCAATGGCATTTGAGACCTGCAATAGAGAAGCAATGAATACATTATCCATCATGGCATGCTCAATGCATACTTCCATACACTGATTCATATGGCCAAAAAATGCAGAGATGGTGACATTCTGCACCATACACCACAAAGTTTGGTTTTGGTTAATGGTATGAGCAACCTTACTTCCTTCATTGTGTGGTGGATGATCAGTGTAGAGAGATCAGACATTGTCCCCTCTCAAAATTTTGGTTTGTCTTATTATGGAATCCTTAACACATTTCAGATTTGTGTCTTTTTCCCATACACATCAGTAGAATTGTTTATATGTCAGAGAAGGCATAAGCCAAGACGGTGGAGTCGGACCTTCAGTAAGACATTAGACCAAGTCATATCCTAGTTCAGGAGATCTTTCACAGATAAGTGTCATTCCTGGATGCCACAAAACAATACCATTAAGTATTTTGTCTAGGTTCACAACATGAACAATCTTAATTGCCTCAGTTCAGTTGGGATAAGCAGTGAAGAGAAATCTTACTTTGTCCTTTCTTAACATTTTGTCCATCTTGATATGGAACTCTTAACACACATAATCTTGGTGTATTTCTCCCAAATGCATCAAAATTATATGTTAGAGAAATCGTCAAACAAGACATTGTTCAGGTGAGGACGTTTCTTTCAGCTCCTTTGTCTATTTAGTGTAGAGGTAGGCTCTTTACAATTGAGCTATGTACAATGACTTTGGAGTTGCCAGTTTACGACTTTATCTGCAATGGTCAGTGGCATATGGATGCTTCAAGAGAAGGCTCTTCATATCAACCTCTTGGAACATTTTACTTATGGTGACATACCTCAGTAAGGGGGAAACAATCACCAGACTTTTGCCTCATGGTAGAGGAATACCTTCTTGGGTATAGCCAGTATCACTTAAGTCTGACACATTCCTGTCTCAGTATCCTGGCCAATTCATTTTGAACCTTCTGTCAGATCTGTGTCCTTTGGGGCCATTCAGTGTTTGACATTTCTGTTTGAAGTACTGTTCATGCTCTTTTAATCTGGTGGGAGGTAATATGGGCACACACTTTCCCTCCATCAGTCTTGATTATGAAAAATATTAAGAAATAAGGGCACAGACTGAAATATCTCTGATTATACCACTAAGTTGAAACATTCTGGATCAACAGTCTTCTCATTTTGATCACAGATGTTCCCACTCTGCTCAAGCACCACTAATGCATCGATGTCCAAACAGACTTCTTCACTCTTAGCTCCTTTCAAGGATGCCCTGATTGAAAAAAAGTTTGATTTTCATTCTTAGAGAGGATTCCAACAGCTGAAGATCTTCCATGCAGGGGATGTACAAGGAAAGATGGTGTGTTGTCAGTGATTGGTATCACATCATTGAAGTCACACCACTCCAGTGTCCATTCCCCTATTGGCAAGCTTCTTTCTCTTTCCCTTTAAAGACAAAAAGTTAGCCCCATCACAGTCAATAAATACTGTTCCCTGACTTCATGAAAGAGATGATTACAGCCACAACACGGTAATCTCTGACTTGAGGTCCATTCTGACATGTCCAGACTTCATGAAAGAGATGATTTTGGCCACAACAGAGTAATCTTGAGGTCCGTTCTGACATGTCCAAACTTCATGAAAGAGACGATTTTGGCCACAACACAGTAATCTCTGACTTGAGGTCCATTCTGACATGTCCAGACTTCATGAAAGAGACGATTTCTGCCACAACACAGTAATCTCTGGCTTGAGGTCCATTCTGACATGTCCAGACTTCATGAAAGAGACGATTTCTGCCACAACACAGTAATCTCTGAGTTGAGGTCCATTCTGACATGTCCAGACTTCATGAAAGAGACGATTTTGGCCACAACAGAGTAATCTCTGGCTTGAGGTCCATTCTGACATGTCCAGACTTCATGAAAGAGACGATTTCTGCCACAACACAGTAATCTCTGACTTGAGGTCCATTCTGACATGTCCAGACTTCATGAAAGAGACGATTTTGGCCACAACAGAGTAATCTCTGGCTTGAGGTCCATTCTGACATGTCCAGACTTCATGAAAGAGACGATTTCTGCCACAACACAGTAATCTCTGAGTTGAGGTCCATTCTGACATGTCCAGACTTCATGAAAGAGACGATTTTGGCCACAACACAGTAATCTCTGGCTTGAGGTCCATTCTGACATGTCCAAACCATGCTCGCTCACATTGTCTGCATTGGAATCTCTCGGGAGGGGTGACATGGCCAAACTCATCTAAGTTTGAGTCACCATTTTACCCTCCTGCCACACCAACACACTGAAGCAGTTATCATGCATGCAGTTAATGCTAACTTTGGCTTGCAGAGTGAGTGAGGTATGTATGGTATGCAAGGTCTGAACTGTATGCAGTTCCTTTCTGATGGTTAGTTCTAACTGCACAACCTGGTTACTTTTAAAGAAAAAGCTTGCTTTCACTAGCCTACCAACAATAACTATTCATTCCTTCTCCTTGATCGATCTGTAAAGAGAAACAGGTGTAGGACCCTGTACATACTCACAGATAGTACCTAAGGCACATAGACAATTTCCACATCAATGGTAAAAAAATTAATCATACTGCTCAAGGCAGAAATGCAAGACATAAACCCAGCAAGTGCTGTCTGCTTCACTAAAGGTAGTTATTAAATCAGTTTCTCTGAACTCTCACAGTATCAGGTACACAATGAAAAATGTAATTTTTATCACCATAGTGTTACATGTGATGCATCTGTCTGACCAGTTAAGCAATTTTCAAAATACTTTAACATAATCAACATCTGGCAAACTTAAGAATTTATCGACAAACTGTCCGTGTCCATCCACTTTCGCCATTACACGATTACAATCTTGGAATCTATTTTTATTGAAAACCCAAATAGTTGCACTTGACATTCAGTTTTCTGTGCTATCCTGTTATCAAAAACCATCAAGTAATCGATTTGAGGTTGTTTACAACTGATCAGGATGCTTGCTAATGATGTCCGTAAGGATGATACATTACATTTTTGTGAACAGGTAAGTTACATGATATGTGACAAAATAAAAGAATTCTTTAATGGGAGGCAAATAGACTTAACATAAATTGTTTATCTTTAATTACAAATATATGATGACCATTCAAAATGTGAGAATTCAGTCAGGAAACACCAATACTTTCTCAGCACTCTCAAGATGGTCATTTATGACTGACATTAAAACCAGCCTCAGAAATTTGAGCGATTTCCATAAGATCAGATTGGAACGTAATTCAGCACTTAGCAAAATCAGTTGACTGGCATGCCCAGACTGTAATCTCTAGTTTCAATTTATATGGCAAGGTCTCATTAAGGTGAGAACCTGATAATACTTATAATACTAACCTGATCACATTACAGATAACCAATCCCACTCTTCCATGCAATGCGAGCATCCATTTTGGTGTCGTTCACATAAAAAAAAACTGGTTTAAACAGGATATAATGGTAGCCACCTGTTGCGTGCTAGAGGGAGTTAACTATAAGAGTTGCTTCCCTTTATCTAGTGTATGTATATCCTCACAGGGACTAAACATCTACTGGTTGGTCTATGTCTAGCAGAGTTCAACAACAGTCCCTTGAAGGGACAAAATGTCTATTGGCTAGTCGCTGTCCAGCAGAGACCACAGATCAGCCAGTAGACGTTTTGACTGTTTGTTGAACTCTTCTGGCTTTAGATAAGCCAGTTTCTGCAGTGGCTTTTTATCCTGCATCTGTTAGCATAAGTTTGTTATCACACTCCTGAACAACTGGGAGAATTGCCTGGCATCTGTTAGCACAAGTTATCACATTCCTTCTAACGACTGAAGACTGCCTGGCATCTGTTAACACAAGTTTGTTATCACACTCCTAAATAACTGGAAGGATTGCCATGAAATTTTATAAACTTGCTGAAATCGAGGTCTATTTGCTACTAAATAAAAATTGTGCCCCTCAGAAATCCAGTGTGACAGTTGTCTTGAAATCTTGAAGCCAGTAATCAGCGTGGTGGCTATTTTGATATAGGGATTTCACTAGAAAATTTCTTATCACACGTGGCTGGTCATAAATGAAAATGGTGTTGATACACACAATATGTGCATAGAGTGGTTTTGAAAATCCTGTTGTATATATATATATATATATATATATATATATATATATATATATATATATTAAACAAATTAGTCTCTTTCTGAAATTTAATTTACTTTGGAGAGTAAACATTTGTAGAAATGGACAGCTTAACAAGGTCAGCATAATATTCAAGGTCACCTTAATTTCAAACTGTTAGTGTACACACACACACAGAATGATATTTTGAAATTTTTTGCATTTAAAAAGGAACAATATTTCTTAAAGACAGTGCGGCTTTTTTAAGGTTGTAAACTTTATTGTTTTCTTACAGTTAAAATTTATATTATTTTGGGTAAATGTTTAAATTGTTATTTACATGGCAATAATTCAGAAGCTTAAATTTTTGAAGAACAGTTTATAATAAATCTACGTTGTATCGAATCTGTCATTATATAGTACATTATGTTAATCAGCCATGTAGATACATTATTTATCAAGGGAGCTAATAAATTTATTTTTGTATCACACATAAATTCTTTTCTATTTTACTGATCATATAGCTATTAAATACATGGATTTTTTTGTTTGTCTATAGGAGGTCTTTGTGGTATGTAATTATGATTGTTTGCCTTGACTGGGTTCTTGGTGTGTAATTATGTTTGTCTCTTAATGGTTTATGGTATGAGATAGTTTGCCTCTAGGGGTTTATGGTATGTAAATATGATTACTTGTCTTTATGGGGTTTATGGTATGTAAATTGTGAGTGTTTGTCTCATGATGGTTTATGGTATGGGGTTGTTTGTCTCATGATGGTTTATGATATGTAAATTGTGATTGATTGTCTCATGATGGTTTATGGTATGTGGTTGTTTGTCTCATGATGGTTTATGATATATAAATTGTGATTGTCTCATGATGGTTTATGGTATGTAAATTATAATTGTTTGTCTCAGGGGATTATGGTATGTAAATATGATTGTTGCTTCTAGGGTTTAGGATATGTAAAAGTATACAATATCTTGGATCACAGAGCACTAACAGTAAATTTTGCCAACATATTTTTTGTTTACAATGTCAGTTTACTAATGCTTACAGTTAATACTCCATAATACATTGTTATTCTCAGTGTGAAAATATTACATGCACCTCAGATTGATTGAGAGTATTTTTTTTTGCTTTATTGCCAAGTATTAAAATCCTTTTTCGAATTTTCTTTTACATTTCTTTCATAATTTTTCAGCTATCTCTCTTCCGATTTGATGCTTCAATACATGCATTGAGTACCAACAGCTACGTGGAGGACACAAGGCAGTTCAGTGTAGGTGGAAAAATAATTTCAAAAATATACTTTAAGTGTGAAATATAGAGACTTATTGGCCAATAACTTTCTTTTTTTTTTTCATTCCTATGTTTTTGCATGTGAAAAATATATCCTGATATTTTTCCACACATGAAATTATAATATTTCCCATGATTCCATATGATGCTTGATTGTGTGTTCCCAAAGAAGTTGTCCCTGCAGTAACAAAAATGAGTTCTTTGTGAGCTAGAAAAAAATTTATATAAACTGCTATACATTACAGACATGGAAATTAATCTTTGATTAAAATTTTTTTGACCAGACGCTGTACGCATCTCTCTGAAGTCATTTCCCCTTACTTAACAATGACAAAACCGCTTTGATGCATTACTGAATCAGACTTGCATTGTTTTGGGTCAAATAGTATACAGAATGACAAAAAATGTGATTTACTGTGATAGGTCAATCCAGTCCTACCTCTTAAGACAAGTATATCTATACGATCAGGCTGTGAAAGTTAGGTGAATTTACAAAAGGGGAGGGGTAGCGTTTTGTGCCAAAGAGTGAGTTTAATTTCTTAAACTTCTAAACTTCAGTTCTAAAGCAAGTTTGGTATATAATCAAAAGAAAATTTTCTTTTCTGACATTAATACCAGATACATTTCATCTTGTGGTAAAAAATCTATTTATGGCTTTGCCACTCATTAAAATATAATGTTTTTGGTACCATATAATGAAATATATGCAGTATTAACATAGGAAAACAAAATATCCATTATATATTTTGTAACTCATAAATTGAAAGGGGATCATCAGATTAATTTGGATTTGGCAGTCAGTTAGAATACTAATGAAGTTCCAATCAAATATTAGTAATGTATGATGAACACAGTTTTAAATTAGAATGAGCTTACAGTCATCCCTTTATTTTATAAAATTCCGTTTTGTTTAATCTCAAGTAATTTTTCAAAACAATTCTTTATGTTTTATGGAGGAAACAAATGCCAATTTTTCTGAAAAATCTGTTTTTCGAAAAGTACATTAAAATGACAATAGAATGATTGGTCATTATGGATGTACTTGATTCATGTATGTTAGGAGTTAATGGTAAAGTATTTGTTGCAGTATTATTGTAATGTAGCATTGTATAAGATGGCTACTATGTGTGAACAAGGTTTTGAAAATTTGGTATATAGTTGGTAATTTATGTTTTCCATGGTTTTTTAATGAAATCTCTTGATTTGGTAGACATAATACCCTATAAGATAGATACCTGTCATTTTAAAATTTATGGATTGGAGGCCTATTAAAACTGCAAAGATACCACCAAATCCAGCAACTGTATACATGAGATTCTACCTGCAGGGGGACCAATTACCATTTTAAAATTTGTATACAGTGCACCTCATTTTATAGTTGAAAAAATCTACCATTTGAAAATTAAAAGATTAAATATGTATGTTTTGTTAGAAGTTAACAAGGGTTGTTTTTTTTCTTCAAAATAATTGTAAACAACAATCCACTGGTAGCCAAAAGCAAATCTTGATAGTTGTCTACAGTGTGATTTTAAAAGCAATAATGCAGATCTGCACCCAGGTGTTACCTTGAGTTTAGCACCTTTAATATACTGTACCCAGGTGTTACCTTGAGTTTAGCACCTTTAATATACTGTACCCAGGTGTTACCTTGAGTTTAGCACCTTTAATATACTGTACCCAGGTGTTACCTTGAGTTTAGCACCTCTAATATACTGTAATTTGCCGTAGACAACAAATCTTTTAATTGAGTTTTGTCATCGTATTAAAGGACCATTCATTTCTCAACAGTTATCAAAGTAAACCCAGCTTAGCAATTGAGTAAGTGCTTGATTTAGGTTCTTATGGAAATACTTGCAGCATTGATCTCACAGTCGGTTGCTTGCAGCATTGACATCACAGTTGATTATCTCTTTCACTTTGAATAGATGAGTACATATCATGTTGATTATATTAAAATCCAAGATAAAACACAAAGTTCACATAACAAGACTTTTTTTAATTGATAATTAGTTTATGCATTTGGAATTTACCAACATTTTCAGTGATCAATATTTGATGTGTACTGTGCCTTATACTAAAAAATATTGTTGTTGAGAGAAATATTACAAAATGTATGGACCGCTCCAGTGGCCTAGTGGTTAGAACGTCCGCTTTGGATGCGGGAGGTCATTGGATCGATCTCCGGCCAAGTCATACCAAAGACTTACAAAAATGGTACTAACAGCTGCCTTGCTTGGCGCTCAGCATTAAGAGGTTAGTGTTAGGACTGGTCGGCCTGGTGTCAGGATAATGTGACTGGATTGGACATCATGCTACATGTCTGCGACATGATGCCCCAGTGCTAGGCATCACTATAAACTGCCACACTACAGACATCGTAGTGATATAACTGAAATTTTTTTAAAGCTACATTAAAAATCCAATCACACGCACAAACACACAAAATGTATGATTTTTTTTTAAACTTTTCAAATTTCATGACAAGTTCAAATTTCTAAATACTGACTACCATTTCTGACAACATAATGATCTATACATTAGACTTTCATTTAACAGTTTCAGTTATTGCAGGTGTATTTAAAACAAAAATAGAGGCTTATTTTGGGGCCTATCCTGAAAGAAACATAAGGGATCCACATTTAGTTCTTCATTATAAGCAAGTTCATGAATTGTCCAGGGCATGCTGTAAACCAGCAGGAGGTAGTATACATGTCCATTGGAATCCAGCTCATGGATTTGGGGCTTGTGTCGGAAATGCTCTTGTTCATTCTCGCACTGTCATCGGCTTTTTATCTTCTGCCTCAGAGTCACTTTTATATTGTTCTTATTGATCTGCTAAAACTATTTTCTTTGCTAAAAGATGTTCGTAACAAACTACAAAGTCATGAGTAGTATTTCATATATAATTTGAGCATTGTTGGATCACCATTGTAAATAAATTCACTATGTGTTTTGTTGTAAAGAAGTCACAGTCATAATTACCAGTACAAGTCCCGTTGGGATGGTATTGGATTATGTGCTCTGTCATGATGAGGATAGAAATTGCCACAAAACTTGAATTACCATTATTTGTGAAAGTGAAAATCTTTGTTAAAATGGTAAATTTAACAGCATGTTTGTCAAATGGTAGTCTTTGTGTGGTGTGTGTGTGTGTGTGTGTGTGTGTGTGTGTGTGTGTGATTTGGATTTTTAACTTAGCTCCAACAAATGTTCAGGCGTATCGCTATGATGTCTGCTGTGTTGCAGTTTATAATGATGTCTAGCACTGGGCTATCATGTCACAGACATATAGCATCATGTCCCACCAAGTTACATTATCCTGAAACTAGGCCAACCAGTCCTAATGCTAATCTCTTAATGCTGAGCATCAAACGAGGCAGCTGCTAGTACCACTTTTATAAGTCTTTGATATGATTCAGCAAGGGTTCAATCCTGTGACCTCCTGCATCTGAGGCAGATACTCTAACCACTTAGGCCAACAGAGCAGTCAAATGGTAGAGTTACAGCCAAATCCTGAAGGATTCATTCTTTCGGAAAGAAAGTATCAAACAATGACTCCTTTACACATTTCATCTATTTCCAGAAACAGCATCATTGTTTTGATGTAAATAATAGAAAAATTGATTGACACCATTTCTGAGGATGCTGATTCTGCCATGTTTTGCTGGTGTGTTGTGATTGACCAGTGTGCATTTGTGGTTTTAATACAAACTTATTTGTCATTTTTTTCCTTAGCATAGTGAATTATTTGGAGATTCAAGTACAGTTGGCATGCCTAAACACCAGTTAGTCTGCAAACCTTCAGTGGATAACATCAAAGGTAGAATGCTTTACATGTCTTGAAATTATTTAATGATTTTTTCCTACACATGAATTCTGACCTTTTTGGGTATGATTTTCCTATCAAATAAAATGCATATGGTAACTTCCATAAATTCTGACCTTTTGGATATAATTTTTGTATCCAATATAATACATATGGTAACTTCCATGAATTTTGACCCATTTTGGGTGTGATTGTTCTATCCGATACAATACATATTGTAACTTAATGAGTTCTGACCCATTTTGGGTATGATTTTTCTATTCAATACAATACATATTGTAACTTTATGAATTCTGACATTTTGAGTACATTTTCCAGTCCAATACAATACATTTGGTAACTTCCATCCATTCAGACACTTTTGGGTATGATTTTCCTAACTGATGCAATACATTTGATAACTTATATGAATTCTGACCCTCTTGGGTATGATTTTTCTGTCTGATACAATACGGTATATATAGTAACTTCATGAATTCTGACAGTTTGGGTATGATTTCTCCATCTGTTAAAGTATTTTATAACTTCATTAATTTTGACCTTTTTGGGTAGATTTTCCTGTTCGAGTACAATACATATGGTAACTTTATGAATTCTAACCCTTTGGGATATGATTTTCCTATCCTATACATTACATGTGCTATGAATTCTCCATTTTTTTTTCAGAATATTCTGAGAATATCTGCTCCCCACTCATTTGTTAGGTATGTCAGTCATACAGTTTTGGTCTATATTTGCCTCCTACCTTATCTTCACAGAACATTTTTTACTGTCTCCCTCCTTTCTGATGTTTTCTTTTGTTTCAGCAATATTCAAGCCTCTTCAGAATTTCATTATGGAGATAGAGATGGCCACTGAATGTTCTCCAGGGTAATAAATCACACTTTCTAGCATGTTCTGAACTTTGTCCTTCATTTAAATTGGTTTTACGCCAGCTTTTTCACAAAAATCAAAATGTCAGTGGATAAGAAAACATTTCCAAATTTTTTCTAGTTTTTCATCTCCAGCCTCACTTGATATTCAGAATTTTTTACTAGAGTGCAGGTTTGAAGAATGTGAAATTCCTCATAGGAAGAATATAAATTGTGCTACTTTGCTGTCGATTATTTTCCAGTAAACTTTTCATTCTGAATACAAATCATCAGAAATGTCCTTTTCTTTATCATATTCCTGAGTCAAAAGTCCCTCATTCTTCTGTCAGGGATCACTATATCATATTCCTCAGTCAAAAGCCCCTCATTCTTCTGGTATAACTATCATATTCCTTGGTCAAAAATCCTTTATTCTTCTGTCGGAGATCACTTTATATTCCTCAGTCAAAAGCCCTTTATTCTTCTGTCGGGGATCACTGTATCCTATTCCTCAGTCAAAAGTCCAGACCTGCCAACCCTTCCAATTTTGCCATAAGTCTTACGAAAATTACCCTTAAAACAGGGACTTGTGCATAAAAGCAAAAGCTATGGAAAAATAATCATCGCTGAAAAATCCAGAAAATTTGTTCACCTGTGTTTTATTTGGATCTGGGTTTCATATTAAATTTAATGAAATTAGTCAGGGAACCAGACTAACTTTATAGTAGCACCTCAGACACTTTAAACTGCACCTGTTTGTTCATGTGAAGCCTCTGCATGATCAAACTGTTGATTATATAACAATTTTTTAATTTAATTTTTGGAAAATGGCATCCAGCAAGCGATGTATGTTTAAGATGAAAGGGAAAATATACCTCTTGAAAAGTGTTAATAACCAATACAGAAGAATGAAAAGGAATATTCAGATTCTTGTGAATAAAAGTGGGAAGGGACACAATTATGTTTATTGGACATCACGTGCCAATTTGAGTATGACTCGTGGCAGGAAATATGATTGACGTCGTCATGTGAAATGGAAAAAGAATTTCCAAGAACTACGCCAAGTTGAGAGACAGCAACAAACCATTGAGCTGTCTAGGGTTCAGAACTAAAGTTTGTGCAACTGTACTAGTGGTAGATAAAGTCTACACATGGTTTACAAACGTTTGAGTTGAACATAATGTTTATTGTCACTGCATGTTCCAAATACTGAAATTTTACTTATGTTTTCCAGCTTTACAATAGCAGTTTATGGTATTTTGATAACCTGACTGAAAACTGGTCAGACTTACAGAAACAAATCAACTGCCATACTGAGATGGACTCTGCAGGGTTAGAAGGTCTGAAAGTCTCTCATTCTTCTGTCAAGGATCACTCTATCCTATTCTTCAGTCAAAAGTTGACTGCTCTGGTGGCCTAGTGGTTAGAGCATCCACTTTGGATGCGGGAGGTCATGGGTTTGATCTCCAGCTGAGTCATACCAAAGACTTACAAAAATGGTACTAACAGCTGCCTCGCTTGGCACTCAGCATTAAGAGGTTAGTGTTAGGACTGATTGGCCTGTTGTCAGGATAACATGACTGGGTTGGACATCATGCTCCAATGCTAGACATCACTGTAAACTGTCACACTGCAGACATCGTAGCAATATGAGTGAAAAAAAATTTAAGCTATGTTAAAAATCCAAAGCACACATACAGACACACACACAGAGTCAAAAGTCTCATTCTTCTGCCAGGCATCACTGTATCATATTTTTCAGTCAAAAGTACCTCAATCTTCTGTCAGGTATCACTATCCTATCAGTGTAGAATGATTTCTCAGCGCATTATACATGGGAACAAATAGCATTCATACACAATGTACAGGGAGCAATCAGTTTAGACTGATTTCCCTGCACATCATACATGGGAACAACTGGGAATCAGAAGCTCTCCAACTTTTTTCTGCTGCCTTGTGATGCAGAGGCTTGGGCCATGGTTGCTTTGGCAGTCAGTTGGGATGGGATTTAGGGCTACACCTTTTCACCAACTGTTCTGATTCCAAGAGTCATTCAGAAGAAAAGGGAACAGACTTGTAGAGTGGTTCTGATAGCCCCACTCAGGTGGGACAAATTCTGTGTGAATGATCTGCAAGATCCAGTCACAGACATCTGGAAAATTGCAGTGAAATTCAACCTGCTCAGACAACCTGTGGTGTTTCATTCTTGTCTGGAGAGGCTTCATCTTCATGGTTGGCTTTGCTTGGAGAGTTCGGTGTACAAAGGAGTTTCGGTCATAGAAAGGTTCTCATGACTTTGAAAACCATCCACTTTGCTGGTTGAAAAGGGGAAGTGATGGGTTTATAGGGATTGCTATAGAAACAACATCATCCAATTTGATGGTTGAAGAGGGGAAGTGATGGGATTTTAGGGACTGGTTTAGAGGCAATATCATCCAATTTAATGGTTGAAGAGGGGAAGTGATGGGTTTTTAGGGACTGGTATGAGACAACGTCATCCAATTTGATGATTGAAGAGGGGAAGCGATGGGTTTTTAGGGACTGGTATGAGACAACATCATCCAATTTCATGGTTGAAGAGGGGAAGTGATGGGTTTTTAGGGACTGGTATAGAGACAACATCATCCATTTTGATAGTTGAAGAGGGGAAGTGATGGAATTTTAGGGGCTGGTATAGAGGCAATATCATCCAATTTAATGGTTGAAGAGGGGAAGTGATGGGTTTTTAGGGACTGGTATGAGACAACGTCATCCAATTTGATGATTGAAGAGGGGAAGTGATGGGTTTTTAGGGACTGGTATGAGACAACATCATCCAGTTTCATGGTTGAAGAGGGGAAGTGATGGGTTTTTAGGGACTGGTATAGAGACAACATCATCCAATTTGATGGTTGAAGAGGGGAAATGACGGGTTTTTAGCGACTGGTATAGAGGCAACATCATCCCTTTGAAGGTTGAAGAGGGGATATGATGGGTTTTTAGCGACTGGTATAGAGACAACATCATCCCTTTGAAGGTTGAAGATGGGTTATGATGGGTTTTTAGGGACTGGTATAGAGACAACATCATCCACCTTGAAGGTTGAAGAGGGGTGAAGTGATGGGTTTTTCTGACTGGTATAGAGACACCATCCCATTGAATGCCTTAATCTCTCAGTTGGATAACTTTTTTCTGTCACTATTTAAGAAGGAAAGGTTAGCCACTGTTACCATCAGAGATATCACTCTTTGACTTCAGAAACATTAGGCATCATGATAGTTTCATAGCTAAGAACTGGTTGCCATCTGCAGGCAACCAAAAGGTGGTCATCCACTCTTTCTATCCAGTAAACCAAAACCCATCTACTCTAAAAACCAAAACAAATTTCAACACTGCACTAGTTTAATTTTTTGTTCCTGCTTTACTTTTCAGAGCTACAAGTGTTTGAATACCTTATGCTTTTTCTCATTTATCTCTATCATTACTTATCTTAAAATATATTGATTTAAGGCATGGAATGGAAATTACAAGTACCAGATACTATAGAGATCTGTATTTTATTACCAGATTATGGTAATGACATTGCTGTCTCAAGTGGCTTTGTTGATCTCAAAGAATGTTTCATTTAGAAAATGGATTTGGAGGCTTCTTTGTCACATGTGGCTCATTTTTCACTGGGTCTTTCAATTCACAACTCAGCCAAACAAAAAATACACCAAAATTGGTTCCCACAAAAACTACAGTTTAATAGAAGCCATTGGCTGGCATGCACAGCTAATCCTCTTGATTTTTGCCTCGAAGATAAAGCATTACAGAGTTGAGAATTGAATTTGATGGGTATGTTGGCTATGGCCTAGATGACCACCTGACCCATTTGAGGTTGGCAGAAGTTCGTCATGTATGTGGATAAGCACCTCACTGGATTAAGTTTTTGCTTGGTAAGGAAATTTCATTCTTTTATTTTCGAGTGTTGTTGTAACATGTTGCATGACCATTGGTTGTGATGTATTCATTACATGTAGAGCAATATATCTTATAGGAAACTCTCCATTGGGCTAGGCAACAGGTAAGCCATTTTCCCATGGAAGGATGTTAACATGAAACCCTCTCAAACATCCCTGTAAATGCAAGCATCCTCACTAATGTGTCACTTAGCTTCAACTGGCAAACAACAACTTGGTGGGTAGCCTCACAGCTTGGTAAGGAAAAGTAATGGGTCAGAGTTTGTTCCCATTGTGTATAGGGTATATAGATGGCAATATATTGTCTTTTTGGCATTGCTGGATTCTGGATGTAGTGGAGCTCATTTCATAAGGTTAATAAGGTTAATGTGATTCACAGAGAAACATTATTTACAACAACAATTTTGCATTCACTGCAAGTTGTACATAAAAACAAATGGCTTAATCTGATTTTCCAGCACATCATGGAAGGAAACAGTCAATGATGGCTGATTCCCTGTGTACTGCATATGGTATGGTATGATTTCCACACACACAGTGAGAACAAATAGCATAGACTGATTACCTGTGTACTGCATATGGTATGGTATGATTTCCACACACACAGTGAGAACAAATAGCATAGACTGATTACCTTGCATATTGTACATGGGAACAAACTAATTTGCTGGCACATTGTACTTGGGAACCAACAAGAAAACTAATTTCCTGGCACATTGTACTTGGGAACCAACAAGAAAACTAATTTCCTGGCACATTGTACTTGGGAACCAACAAGAAAACTAACTTCCTGGCACATTGTACTTGGGAACCAACAAGAAAACTAATTTTCAAGCACATAGTACATGGGGAAAATCAGTGTAGACTATACAGTACCTTATGCATGAAAACAGACAATGTGACTAATGCCTGGCAAATTGTTCATGGAACAAGTGGTATAGTCTGATTTTCTAGCATATTGTACATGGGAACCAACAGCATAGACTGATTACATGCACATGTTACATGGAAAAACAGCATTCACTGATTTCCCAGCACATTGTACATGGGAACAAACAGTACAGACTGATTTCCTAGCACATTGATGTGACAGGAAATGAGGAAGTATGCTGTGTTGATTTATGCATAAGTAAATTTGTTCATATATCTCTATTTTCAGCTCATCCAGCCTGCAAGAGTTTCTGAAAGACTTCATTGACAATATTTTTCTTGGTCAAGTTCATTTTACTGTATCAAACAACATTAACCTGGCAACAAAAGGTAATATGTTCATTGACAACCGACTGCAATAAATATGGAGGGTTTATGCATTCATTTTTATGTTATCTTTATGAAATCAAGGATAGTTATTGTACAACCTGGCTTCTGTGTTGGCACAGATAAAAGTATTTACATATGCATCACTTGCATCTCAGCTATTATTTCTTCCTTGGGTTTAGAAGCAATTTGGATTGGGTATTTTGGCTCCAACTCCCAGAGGAAGGGCCTGAGTAGGTTACGTTTATAATTTGCCATAATTCTTGTAATTGCAAGCGTCGAAAATTAAATAAATTCAAGGAATATAATGGGATAACTGTCTTGTTTTATTAATATTTTTAACTAAAAGAAAAATATGTTATTTCTGTGATTCTTTAAGCACATGCTTCCAGTCACATGATATGTTTTGTAAACTTTGTGAAGTTTTGATAAGAGGTAGATATGGAATGACATATAACTGATTACACTCTGGTTCATAGAGGTGATCTTTGTAATCATTGATTACACTCTGGTTCACAGAGTTGATCTTTGTAATCATTGATTACACTCTGGTTCACAGAGGTGATCTTTGTAACCATTGATTACACTCTGGTTCATAGAGGTGATCTTTGTAATCATTGATTACACTCTGGTTCACAGAGGTGATCTTTGTAATCATTGATTACACTCTGGTTCATAGAGGTGATCTTTGTAATCATTGATTACACTCTGGTTCACAGAGGTGATCTTTGTAATCATTGATTACACTCTGGTTCACAGAGGTGATCTTTGTAATCATTGATTACACTCTGGTTGACAGAGGTGATCTTTGTAATCATTGATTACACTCTGGTTCACAGAGGTGATCTTTGTAATCATTGATTACACTCTGGTTCACAGAGGTGATCTTTGTAATCATTGATTACACTCTGGTTGACAGAGGTGATCTTTGTAATCACTGATTACACTCTGGTTGACAGAGGTGATCTTTGTAATCATTGATTACACTCTGGTTCACAGAGGTGATCTTTGTAATCATTGATTACACTCTGGTTCACAGAGGTGATCTTTGTAATCATTGATTACACTCTGGTTCATAGAGGTGATCTTTGTAATCATTGATTACACTCTGATTCACAGAGGTGATCTTTGTAATCATTGATTACACTCTGATTCACAGAGGTTTGCTGTGTAATTATTGATTACACTTTGGTTCATATTTGTGAGATATGTAATCATTGATTACACTCTGGTTCATGTTGATGAGCTCTGCAATCAATGATTACACTTTAGTTCATAGAAACAAGCCATGTAATTGTTGATTATACTCTGGTTCATAGAGGTGAGCTATGTAATCATTGATTACACTCTGATTTGATTACAGTCTGGTTTATGAAAAGTAAAGATAGGTTGAATATGATTTGTTGTGGTCCCAGACAATTAAAATTTAGTTCCTAATGCCCAACGATAATTTCATCAGAGCAGAATTATACTTTAATTTTTTAATTTTTCAGTTCTTTGACAATAATAAGATGCCACATACATTGTGCATATTATTGACGCCATTTGGTTATCCTACTATCTGTTCATAAAAGGACAAAATGTATCAATAATCCAGATAATGTAGAGGCTAAGCTGGTAGTTTTGCTCATCTTTAAACCAGAATTCAGATTCTTTGCATTGCAAAGTTTATCATTTGTTGCTCATAGACTGTCAAAGTTCTGTTTTCCTCAGCTGTTTCATTTCGCCCTTCCTTTGGGAGCACTAAATGAACTATTTAAAACTTCATATAATGTGTCAGCTTGGTAACTTAAAAATGTAATATTTCACATTATATTTAATTTTGCAGTTGTTAAGCAGATGGTGAAACATTGGTATCACTTTATTGAGGACATCAAATAGTACCAACATTCTTGTTGTGGTTTAACTTTTAAGATTTTGGGTGAAAATTTTAACAGAGGCTACATTATATTAAAGAGACATAAAATTCCTTACTGAATTTTTTCTATGAACTTGAAGCATGCTGTATTTGAATACCGCAGCAATGTTGAGATTATTGCATGTA
>CM068830.1:129802-289310 GCA_028554795.2 Sinohyriopsis cumingii
CGCTCAGGCAACTCCACACGGATTTGTCACGATTAATCTTCACGATCCGCGTAGTAGATATCGAGTCGGTCTTGATCAGATTTACTCATAAAATTGCAGTCGGAATTTGCAATGGCAAATAAATTTTACAATATCCCCCCCAAAAAAAGCTGCCATTTTTTTTATGCCCGAAAATGCAATTTAGGGGGGAATTTTGCGAATTATTTTTCGTAGGAGGCTTTATTTTTGAATTCTGAGGGTTCTACGGAGAAATGTTCGGTGGGAGGCTTAAATTTATCTGAGCCACCTGGTCTGTACGACTTCCCTGCTGCTGACAGCTTAAAGTTCATGTTCTGATGACCTTTAAATTGGCCAATGGTAATCCAGCTTTCAAACATCTGAAAGTGAATCAGTTCGTTCGGTACATGTTCATGCTCTTCATCCATACTGCTCTCTCCCAACGCAAAGATATAAAACTTCATCTGGCTAGTTGATAAAATTAGAGATAATGATAATAACATAGGCTATCAGAGCATGACCGCTAATGTCTCACTTGATAGTTTCGTATTTTGACACCTCCCTAATTTTTAAGGTAGAAGGAGTGAAGATAATTATCATAAGCCTAGTATTTATAAATTCACACAGAAGCTAAATATGTAATGTGGTTGAGATTTACTTTGAGTTAGGCTTGAAAACGGATTGGCTTGTTTGGTGACTGCCTGTCACAGTTAGACTAGCATTGGAGATCAAATGTGTAACTTGCGCTGCAAATGAACAGCCGACTTGGCTTACGTATTTACGTATGTCTGCTACAGAGGTAAATATCTAAAAATCGAGATGGTTGAGGGGTGATGAAAAGTATGCTAATTTGTTATAGTACTAGTGAACTTTATTCGTGCATAAGGGCACATACTGATTATTTTTGCTGCCTTGTCACAGAAAAATATTCAAAATAGCTCTTTTCTGTCGAAAAAGAATGTAAAAAAGAGGGGTTGTGGCAGTGTCGGTTCAGTATAAAAGCCACCAGTTATATAAGGAATTAACCTTATTACAGCAGTCAAAATCTCAAATGTATGCTTTCTAAAAAAAATCATTAGCTTGTTTCTATTTGTATCTTCAGTGTAAAATTATTCTCATTTTTCTGCAGTAGGTCATTATCGGATGAAAATTCACCAGATATACTGTCCAGTGAGACCTAAATGGTCGCTGTCAGATATAACAGTGGAGATCTAATTTTATTCAGATTACATTCAAACTAAACTATGCATAAAGTTTGCAAGACTGCTTGACAGACTCTAAAAAGTTATGATGTTTGCTCATTTTCACGTAAGGCATATGCGTCATCATTAAGTCTAACAAACTTGCAATCTGCATTCAGAGTCGAGATGTATTCTCTTTAAGCTGTGAATCAAACGATCCATAGTTTAAGATAAAACCTCATGCAAGTGTTGTTTGTGCAAATAACTTTTCAAGCCAGAATTGTTCAAAAGACAGACAAAGTAACATTTTACACATTTTAATGAACAGGCCATGAAAATGTCCATCAGTATGAACACAGGTTAGAGGGCTGGCTTACTGGACTAATTCAGACCATGTGCAAGTCTGCTTATTTGGACAAAATGGCAAATTTGGACCATGTGAAATATTATGAAATAAAGAAAAACAATGGAACACACATGCCTGTTTTATTTTATGGTATTATTTAGGGTTTTCTTCCAACACGGTTTATTATAATTAATATGAGCTACAAAAACAAAATGTAGATATATGACATGGTATTGAAATATATCATGAAAGTTCACAGTATTCCAGTTTCATTGTTTAGTATGCAAAGTTTATTATATAATACAATATACACTATAAAAAATAAATTAAAATTCTACATAAATCTAATAAATTCCCTAATATATATATATATATATATATATATATATATATATATATATATATATTTATATATCTTTGTGTTATTGCACAGGCCTCATTTTAACTTTTTTTTAATGAGTTAGTAGAGCAGGACTGGTTCAACTCAGACCGTGAGGGTAATCCCTCCTCAGACCATGAGGGTAATCCCTTCTCTGACCATGAGGGCATTCACTCCTCAGACCAGGAGAGTAATCCCTCATCTGACCATGAGGGTAATCCCTCCTCTGACCATGTGGGTAATCTGGACACTTTCACTTTATCATCATATATTTTGGTTTAGATGCAAATACTTCCTGTTATGCACTTTAAATATAAAAAAACTTCCACATTCCAATATATGCATCATCTGTGTCAGACCTGAGAAAATTTCACTATGCTCTCTCTCTATAGTTATTGGATAACTAGATAGGTGTGTATGTTATTATGCATGTGCCTATATGCAGTGAGTAAACATTTAATGAACCATCTAAAAACATTTTATTTTAATACACAGTAATGATATGATACAGACAAGTCTCCTGTTAGAGATTGTGAAGTAATAATGGCATTATGTGTAGCAAATATTGAGACAAACATGAGGGTATCTGAATTCACACATCCATCTTTTCTCAGACATTAACTTGGAAATAGAATGCAAAGTTATCAGACGCATTTGAAAGGACATCAACAATGACATAAGAATTTACTGTGATGAATCAAACAAAAGTAACTTTACGCATTGCCCAATTATCCATTTTTGTCTAGATTTTGTGATGTGAAATAACTGTTTCTTATGACCGCTTTTGTTCGACGAACTTTAACTGATTTATCTCTAGAAGCATGAGAAGAAAAACAACTGTGATATTGTAATGGTGCAAACTTTTGTAGAGATTTCATAGTACATTTTGTTGGGGTCACTGTGACACATAAACATTAAGTCTGATGTATTGACCTGGATCATTATAGCTTGGCAACTTGTAATAATCTGTTCTGTATGGGGCATGAATTAAGTTTAAATTAGGGGCCGTTTGGCTAACTGTTAGAACCAGACAAGAGTGCAGTGTTAACACAAGGTCATAGCAGTAAATGACAAGAACAGAGACACACCATATAAGACTTTAGTAATTTGTTGTCCATGTGGAACAGGTGTCACAAAGATTATTTCATCTAAAACATTTATTAACAAAGGCAGACTGGGGAGAATTTTCTGACTTCTGTGGGAGCGATAAAAAAAATTGGCAGGTAAAGTAGTAATCCTGATGGGATAAGGTAAATGTGTGTGTGTGTGTGTGTGTGTGTGTGTGTGTGTGTGTGTTCCCAGATAGAATTCAGGGTTTTAAATTAGTTCCTCTCATAAAATTAATCAATCCAGGTGTTTCAGCCAAGGAGGTTAGTCCGAGGGAAAATAAGTAATTTCTCTGAGTAAACAAATTGCAAAAAGGACAAAGGGGTCTAGAACTTTTAGAGACCTGTATCCAGATAAGGACAGAGAGAATTCTCTGATGACAAGTGAGTGAGATATCTGGAAAGTGAAGGTTAGTCTTGATTATATATGATGTGATCACCAATGAAAGTTTGTAATTATTGTTGAATTTATTCATTTTAAATTCCTACTTCAATTTTTACTTGAGTTCAGAAATAATAGCGCATGTTTGTAAGAATATCACACAATATTTTGTTATATAAATGAGTTTGCATTTAGATGTTTGGGGGCTTGCAATATTACATATCTTTGCTCAGATCTCTGTTATTCCATCAATTAATTTCATATTTTATGTTATTAATTAATCGATCTGGGCAATAACAACATGGTCAATCATCTCCTAGATAATAACCAAAAACCCTAAGGAGTTGGGGGAGATCTCTCACACATCTTCACCACCCCATGACAGATAATAAGATATACACATGTTTTAATCCCCGTTATAAAAACTAAAATAAAACTTTAATAATAGATGCATTGATATAACTAACTGTGCGTATATTTAAATTGCTTCAATGTTTGTATGCACTCAGATTTTTAAAAACAAAATATTGCAAGTGACCAGTTGTTACTCAACATCATGTCTGGTTTCACATGGAAGTGTCTGATCTGACATGCCAACAGCATAAATCCAAGAGGGAAAATATCACATGATCAATGTGGATAAGCCTTAGAAACACTGCTGAATATAAGCTGATCCTCCAACAACTGCTAACAAAACCTGTCAATAACGACTCGTGTATCACAAGTATGTGCATATAAACGGCTGAGATGTCCAAATATCCCAAATCCACTCTAACTGTATAAATATTTCTCAATAAAATAAACAATTTCTTTGTGCAAAAAGTTGAAGCAGTTGATTTGAAAATATTTTCCTATTAAATTGTCAATTCGATCCAAGATAGTCTCCACAATGCATTATAATGTGCACCACTAAACTAATCTGTTCAAATGAAAAATTTGACACAAACTTAGCACTTTAGTGGTTTCTCCAGTATGTATAAATACTTGCCTCTACATAGGACTAATCTTGTAAAATAGATCATCATTAAGCTCACATTTTAATGGCTTCACTCCACAATGCAGCTTGGGGCCCCGAGTGGCCGAGCGGTCTAGAGCGCCCTCCGTTACGGATCACTGCCGTCTCACCTGTCTGCGTGGGTTCGAGTCTAGGATTCGGCTGTGGGTATGTGAGAAAGCTTGCCATTAGGTTATCGTGGGTAGGTGGTTCTTCCCGGGGTTGTCCTGGTTCTTTCTCCACCATTAATACTGGCCGCCATGCATAGCCTATCGTGTGCTGAAAAATGGCGTTAAACCCCACAACAACAACATCCAGAATGCAGCTTCATATGCAGTTTATTTTCTGCAGTCTATGTAGTTTCACAAAGAACTTAATCACAAACTTCATTTTTTATTGCGTTTTCTCCAAAATGTACCATCATGTGTGTACTTAGTCTTCTACTATGTCTAGACCTTTTATCACAAATTTCACACCTATAAGGGTTTTGTCCAGAATGTATTCTCGTGTGGATTGCTAAGACTTCCAATATGATTAAACCGTTTATCACAAACTTCACAGTTATATGGTTTTTCTCCAGTATGTAGTCTCGTATGCTCCTTCAACGTACTACTCTCAACAAATGTTTTATCACAAGTGTCATATTTACATGGTTTTTCTCCAGTATGTATCATTAAATGCCTTTTCACATGACTGCGCTCGCGAAACATCACGCACTTCACATTTATGTGTTGTTTCTCCTGTATTTATCCTAATGTGCTGCTTTAAACATGCACTCTGGTTAAAAACTGGGTTACAAAATTCACACTTATATAATTTTTCTCCGGGAAGTATCTTCATGTGCGCCGATTTATTGCCACAACTCCTAAAGTTTTTATGACAAAGTTCACACTTGCATCGTTTTCCCCAGTATGTAACATTGTGTGTGACTTAAAGTGACTATTGTGACCGTACATTTTATTAAAAAATTTTCACTTCTATGGCTTTTCCCCAGTATGTTTTCTTGTATGCCTTTTAAAATCTGCACTCTGATTAAATCTTTTTACCCAAAATTCACATTTGAATAGTTTTCTCCAGAATCTATCTTATGTGCTGTCAAACATCCACTCCAATCAAACAATTTATCACAAACTTCACACTTGTATGTTTTTTCTCCAGCAAGTAGCCTTACAGGCTCCATTAATTTTCTGCTCTCACGAAACGGTTTTTCGGAAATATGGCTATGTTTTTTCTCCAGTATGTGTAATTATATACTTCTTTAAATGCCTGTGCTAGCGCAAAATCTAATCACAAAACTCATATTTTTCTCGCTTCACATCTGCACTCTGATTAAGCATTCTGGTGGACAGTAACCCGATTCAATTGTCTTGGTTACAAAATTCACACTTACCGTAGGAACTCGCGTATAAGCCCGTTCACGCATAAGCCGACTCAAACTGAATAGGTATAAACACTAAAAAGTGCATAACCCGCGTATACGCCAACTTGCAACTCCGAGCCATCTCAAGACGCACGAGGTAAGTTCTAAATGCATTTATTTAGGCAAACTTGTATTTAAAAAAGTTACATGTATACTTACGTCGAGGTTGGCGTGCAGGATTATTAAAAAGAAATGGTATAAACTCGTTTGAAAAGTAATTTAATTTTCTGTTTTCTTATTGTTTCTGCCTAATTTAGATTTGTATATAATATGCTCGAACGATGGCAAGAATTTAGCAATCGCGAGTTCCTGTAACACTACCTCGCCCTTTTGACTCGATTATTGTTTGTTTATACATTACTGCATTGGATATTTTATATCGGTGCACCGGTAATTACGTTTTTACTTTGCTTTGAAATTGTAAATATCTAAGCTCATTAAAATGTAATCCCAGTATGACAACACAACGAATAAACAATACGGTTCAATTCAACACTCGTAATTAGGCTACTGAAAGTATTTATATAATGGCTCCACCGCTTGTACATTGTAGGTTTGATCACGCGCTGAATTAAGTACATCCTTTGGAGTCGAATCATGGACACCACTGCGCTCAACTTTTATGATATCTCCAAGATAAAATAATAAAGTTTCGGAAATAATACTTCGAAAATTATGCTAATAATGTAAAAGCTAAGTTGTAGATTGCTTTGATGTAAGCGACCTTACACCATACCTGTCAACTTTCATGCCGGGAGGAGAGAAAAAAACTCCCGATTTTTGGCATCGCTTCACGCCTACTTTCCGATTTCATAATATCTTCCGATTTTTGTTGACGAACTTCTAATTATTACATTATGTCTTCGAGTTTCATTTCTTCTAAACAAGATAAGTCTTACATGTTTTGTTGTATCACCTGTGAATTATTGTTATGACGAAATAATTATTTTAGTATAAAGAATTCGCTTCTTCACTAAAAAGAATGTTAAGTTTAAACATTATTCACGTAAATTAATGATTTTATTTTACCTCGACAATAATATTTAAAAAAAAAAACAGAAAAAATAGACCACAACAATAAAATCGTCCACAATTAATTTCAATCACAAGAATGATCACTACGAATGATTAACTCCATATGCTATAGCTCAATTCCCACGAAAGAAACTTGCACGAGTGAACACTTGGCATTTGTACCATATATGCCACTGTTGAACTGGTAGAGTTGCCGGTCAATTCCCTCTTATCACAAGCCAATTTCAGGGTTTTAATGATTAACTGGCATGTAATGCTGTCGCAAAACGAAAGACAAATTCGCCTACTATCAACATAGGAGACGCCAAAACATCAAGCTAAAACACAAAACTAAAATTGATTGATGTTGATATAAATTGATCTCTACGAGAATTTTAGCCTTTATTATTACCATTCTTCGTGAACATGTGCATTTTGACAATTATGTGCCTTGTACAAATAAGCGTGCGTACCTTGTTAAGAATATTGCCTCAGTTTGTAGGATCACTTATATCATTGAAAATGAGTAACTCGTGAGCGCGTGATTCAGCGTAAATGAAACAGATATTAAGGACTAGCTGAAATGTTATCTGGAAGAATGCAATTTGGTCAAAACAATGAATAAAGCGAAATCTGCATCTATGTTTGGGAATAAGTAAGAATTTAGTGACGCTATGCATGCTTTGCCCTGTGTAAATACTGAATAGCGGAGAACTCGCCCCGTGGAGAACTCGCCCTGGGAGTACTCATCCCAGCTGTCAGGAGAAGTCGCCCCATGGTGGTCGGAGAAGTCGCCCCATTTCGCCTGGAGAAGTCGCCTCAAGGATCACATCTAGTAATTCTGAGATGTCGCCATATAGTTGTTAAGGCTCTATTGTTGTTTTTTTCTTCAACTTAATAACTTATTAAATCTATAAAAATTGCAATTTTTCAACTTTTCTGTTTGATCAACCCCGCTTCTGTACTTAACGAAAGATAAGTGTTATACGTCCCTTTTGCTCTGCTCTTCAAATCATTAGATGCATTTTATTTGAAAAAATAGAGAGGGTGTAAGCATGATGTGATGTCTGCAGTTTTATATATGTAAGGGTTCCAACCTAATAACCTAAGTCATCCTGAGATTACTTTATGACATGGACCTCTATAACCCGAAATCGACTGAATTGGCGATGACCGTCATTAAGCCAAAGGGTTATACTATCATCTCTCTAACTGAACAATTTAATCTGATTGTTCAATGAGATTTGCTAACCACTGACGAATGATACTTGAACTCGATAAAAAGCATCATTGACGCCTACTCAGGAAATGCGGTCGCTACCGAGTTCATCATCATGGCTAATGCGCAGAATTCGGATGGTTTCTGAAAGATCACTTGTAATATGTCCATCATTTAGTTTATTTCTTCTTTTTTGTCAGTGTTCGTAATTTTATTATTTCACAATAATAACAAACTATTTCAAGATGAACGAGAAGTTTAACAAATATTTCACTACTAAATTAACGATGCAAGATAAACAAGATTACGTTATTTTATTATATATAAAAACACCACGATCACGCGCACATATTGGTGGATATTAGTTTCCTTGATATGAATATTTGAAGAGATAGTGTTATCAATATTTATTTTATTACATTTATATCTAAAAATGAAACATGCGTACTAGATGCAGTATAACTAAATTTAATCGTCGGGTGAAAAAATGATCTAGGCGATCAATACATTTTTTCAGTTCTTCAGTTGAATTCTTCCAGATCAAAAATATGTCATCTAAAAATCTGAACCAAAGAGATGGATTAAACTTTTCGTTTTGAAAAAAATCCGTTTCTAATTTACACATTCAAGGGAAGAGTATGAAGTTGCCATATTAATACCCATTGAGTACACGTTATTTGTATGTAATTCGTATTATTAAATTGAAGAAAAAAATATTTTCCAAGATAAGTTTTATTATTATACGAATATCTTCACTAGATAGTGTGCTGTTATTAGGATTGATATCAAGAAAATATTTACACGCTTCAATACCATCTGCATGCGGAATGTTGGTATATAGTGATGTTACATCTAATGATACCAGGATTGAAATTATCAGATAGCTGTGGAATAGACTTCAACTTTTTAATGAAAGTAGTTGTATCTTTATTGTTTGAAGGAAGTGATTTCATTAAAGGTTGTAAAACACTATCAAAAAATTTTGATAGGTTTTCAGTATATGAATTACAACCTGATATAATGGGTCATCCTGGATAATTTAAAGGTAAATTACGGTCAGGATTTTTATGAGTTTTGGGTAATATGTAGAATTGAGGTGTACGTATGTTAAGAGGGATAGTATCAAATTCCTCATATACGGAATTATTATTTTTGAGGTGTACGTATGTTAAGATGGAAAGTATCAAATTCCTCATGTAAGGATTTTTTTTAAAGCGATCTCATTAATGCATGTTGATTTTTTTTTTTAAATTTAATTTCTAATTGACGTTCAACTTCTTTAACATAATCATCTTGATTCATAACAATAATAGTTTGACTTATCATCATTTTTAATCACTAAGCTGTCGTCTTTCATTAGATTATATAAAGACTTAATTTCGTCCTCAGAAATATTACTATGATATTGCTTTTTATGATTACCAGTTAATATATCTTTTGTGATCGCGTATATATATAAATCTAAATATGAATCACGTAAAAGATGACTTAATTCTGTTATAAAAAGGTTATTTGGGTGACAAGTTTTGGGATGACTTCTCCAACCAATTGGGGCGACTTTTCCAACCACTCTGAGGCGACTTCTCCAGACAAGTTGGGGCGAGTTCTCCATGAGCGAGTTCTCCATCGGGCAAGTTCTCCGCATACCAAGTACTGTACAGTATAGTTCAGCATGATCCCCCCTGGTAAACTCAACCGGCTCGCGAATTATGAAGTCAGTATTTACCTTTATTTAACTTTGTTGGAGAAATCAGAAAATATGCACATGCAAAATAATAACAAAATCAATCATAGTAGTTTATAACAGTTTAATAACTGTCGGGTCACAGAAAGTTATTTTTTTTTTTTAATATGCCTATGTCTTAGGACACGGAAAAAGTTATTTTTTCGTATCCCAAGATCTACAGCCATTACAGCAGTCAACAAAAAGACCTAAAAACTGTCAAGTTTAGACACTGGCCCATGGATAAGCTGATCCCCGTTCTTTCAGGCATTTATTTTTTTTCCTAAATTTTTCGGCTTGTACGCGAGTATATACTGTATATAGTTTTTCTCCAGAATGTATCTTCATGTGGGGTGGGGGTGACGTACTTCTGTCTGATCTTGTTTGACATAAGGTAAGCAGACATATCGTTTCGTGAAAATAAGGGAGCCTGAGGCCAGTTTTGATGTACAACTTTAATGCCGCAATCAGCAACCTAGTATAAAAAATCATAAAAAATTCAAATACACAAGTGAGGTCAAAAAGGTCTATATTTTTGGATACCTATATTAAAACAAAGCATAAGAATATTATCCACTTGACCATGTTTCACGGCCAAATTACCTCGAGCCATACAACTCGACCATGAAGGTCATTTGGGAAGTAGTTTTGATAGAAAACATTTAATGTACTCACGTCCTGAATATTGTTGCGGTTCAAGTCACTTTCATTGAAGTAATATTTAATGAACAAGCACAAAAACACCTGGAAAATTGATCGAAGCTATTACAGAAAAAAGGCAACCAGCGCCTGGATCAGATTCCAGATTAAATATCCATGACATAAGTCCTGCATAATATCTTAATGCTTGACATCTTGTTCATATGATCTCAACTATTTTCACGCTTAGCATGGCAAAGCACTCAACAAAAAACATAACCTGTACAAATCTAGCACTTTCACTCTCTTATCATCTAAAACATTTCCCTTAGGTAAATGCTATCCAGTTAAGTAGAACTTGTTGTCATTCTGATAATCGCGTCTAAGTAGGGTTTCTCGTCAGAACTGAATCTTTGACTTCACAAAGTAAGTAATAATAGAAAGAAATTCACGAATGAAATAACGAAAATGCAAAAAAGCAATAACGCTTATACGAAAGAGCGAACCTAACTTGGCGGTCGCCTCGCTATCATATTTTACTTTATTTCTTTTATTTTCATTTAGAACAAAAATATCAGGGCATATAGCAGTGCTAAATGGATTTCGATAAATAAGCAAAGTAACTCAGATTGAAAAAATCAAACTACCAAACAGTGCGCCTTAAAGATATCAAGAAACTCTGTTTAACACACAACATTGGCTACATCCAGCAATACTGCAAATGAATTTAATGATATAAGAAGAATATACTACAAAAGCAATACATTGGACAGTATGAATTTCAGCATTAGGAAGCGGAATATCGTATTGATATTCATCATATAAAATATACAAGATTTAGTCAAGTAGATATATAGATATCTCATACATACTTTCAGATAATAAAGCTGTTATCTGGATGATTCATACCATTTAATACATGATGATCAATTTAATCCAATAAAAAAATTATTTAAAAAAAAAACAACAGAAAAAAAGAAAAGAAAAAAATTCTAAAACAATTTAATACAGTTATAATAACTGTAATATTCCTTGGAGGTTTATTAATGGGAAAAGCTATTTTGATGAGACTAAATACCTGAAGAACATAAAAGTGTACGTAAAGGATTTGAAAAACCAAAGCCAACTGATCTGTTCATCAGTATAGTGAACAAACATGCCCATTTAAAAACAAACAGGATAAAGAAAGACCACCAGCCAGACTGGATATCCCCATAAATTGTAGAAGCAATAAAGCAAAGAGACCAACTAAAATCAGTAGGAAGTCAATCTGAATATAGAGTTTGGAGAAATAAAGTTAATAAAATGATGTGTCAAGCCAAACAAGTGCACACCAAAAAAGTGCTGGATGAAAACCAAAATAACCTGAAAGCTGTCTGGAAAGTGTTTACAAGGTTTGGTGAAGGCAAATGTAAGAGTAAAACTGAAATTTTATCCCTCAGTCATGAGGGCATTTATACTGATAATCCAACTGACTTCTCAAATATTTTTAAAAACTGTTTTGTTCAAATTGCTGAAAAACTTAAAGAACCCATAATTTCATCTGATAATCTGGAACTTAAACATTCCTGAGCTAAAATACTACCAAACAATATAAAGCTAGAAATTCCTGAAATGAGTCCAGAATGTGTGTTGAAATATATTAAAAAAGGGATGATTGGAAAGCCAAAGGACTTGATATGATTGGATAAAGGCTAGTAAAGGTAGCTGTACCTGCAATTGTAGAGAGTATTGCTTTCATTTGCAATGAAATTATTAAGTCTAATAAATTTCCACAAACATGGAAAACTGCCAAGGATATACCAATGCATAAAGCAGGAACAAAAGATGATGTAAATAACTACAGACTCATCTCTATCCTTGCTTGCCTCTCCAAATTACTAGAAAAACATGTACATAATTCTTGTCTCAACTATTTGAATGCTTATGGTCTTATTCATGATAATCAGTCTGGCTTTTGACAGAATCACTACTGTGAAACAACACTTGTATCTTTGATTGATAAATGGCTGAGAGCAACAGATCAAGGAGAAATAGTAGGCACTATTATGGTTGATTTTCGTAAAGCTTTTGATCCTGTAGACCATGAAATTTTGCTTGAGAAACTAAAAATCTATCAATGCAGTGAAAACTCCTTAAAATGGTTTGCTTCTTACTTAACTGATAGAGTACAAAAAGTATCTTTAAATGGTCAACTTTCTGAAAGTAAAAATATTAATTGTGGACTACCACAGGACTCTATCCTTGGACCTCTGTTATTCATTCTATTTATCAACGATTTACCTCGTAAGATTGGAACTTCAGTTTCTTCCACTGACCTCTGTGCAGATGACCTACATTAACTGAGATGAGTAAAACCAAAATGGCACTTGAAAATAACTTGCAAGATGTTCTCAACAGACTTCAAGTATGGTGCAAGGAAAACATTATGTTCATAAATACAAAAAAAAACAAAAGCCCTTCTAGTTACAACACAACAAAAATGAGAAAGACTAGATAGCGACAAACTCCAGGTTCTATTTGACAGTGTGAGCCTTAATACGATCTCTCAAGATAGAATTCTTGTTGTATTTGTAGATAACAATCTTACTTGGTCTATTCACACTAAACATGTTTTAAGAAAGGTTAATTCTTATCTTTGGCTACAGAGGAAAATCAAAACATACATTCCTCTTCAGTATAGGGTCATCTTTTATAAAAGTTATATTCATCCATATCTGATGATACTCCAAGTTTAAGGTCCATAAGAAGTAAAAATTATATTATACCAAGGCCAAAGAAGGAATTGTTTTAAAAAAGTTTTCAATATACTGGTCCACTGGTATGGAACAACATTCTAAGTAACATAAGACAGGATCCTATCATTTTGTTCTTTTCATAATCAATGTCTTAAATGGATGAAATCTTTAGAAAATTGAACAGTTCTAGTACACATAAAAAACGCCTGCTTTTCTGTGATTTTGCATCATTTTCATAGCTGAATTTTTCAATGCAGGATATTTTATGTTTTATATATGTTTATGTGTTCACAGATGCCTGTGCATATGCTCCAGGCTTGATAATTTGAATTTTAAAATTACTTAATTATTTAGTGTCAAGCCAGATTCTTCACATCATGTTGTATATACTGTACATATTGTACAGATAGAAGGCATCAAGGTAGATCAGTTCTGTAAATAATTGAGTTACTTTCTCTATAAAAAGTTATTATTATTATTATTATTATTATTATTTGTTAAACGTTTACAACGAAATGTTTTTAAAACTATTGCAACTGATGGAAAAATATATGATGGATTTATTTTTTCTATAAGAGAGCTCTAAGAGAAAAAGGAATATCTAGTTAACTCAAAGTATCACGTCGTATCTGACATCCTCAAATAATTACGCTTTATTCAGGTTTTCCCATTCATTGATATACAATTTTATGTTCTTTGGATATATTTTTTTTTACATTAATCTCCAGTCGTATTGAAAATGAATATCTGAGTTCTAACAAAATATGTTCAATTGTTTTAAATGTATGTTATTTTTCGATGTATTAAAAAGACTAATCATTGTGTAAGAAAAAAAATCCTTCTTTCAGTTCCAATGATCATGACCGTTTAAGCCCGATATCAATATGCCCCCCCCCCCCCTTAAGTCTACAAAGGTGGGTAACATGATTGTGAAGAATTGGCGTTATTTTGCAGAAACGAAATAGGAAACATTGGGATGTACGTACGGACGATTAGACCTCATAACATAAGCTCCGCCCTTACGGCGAGCGTGTAAAATATTGTCTCGTGTTTATCTTGATTGGATATATCTCACAAAACAAAGGAATGCCATGTTTAAAATTATTCAAAAGAATTATTCAAATTTTAAACATATTATCCAAAATTAAAACTATGCCCACTGGAATAGTAATGCCTTTGAAAATCAATGCACTTTTTTTAAAAGTGCATTTTCCCAAAATAAATATACAGCAGGCTTTCATAGATACTTTACTTTTGTGATATATTTCTTTAAAAGTTGTAAAAACTAGGTTACAGGACGTATTTGTTTCAAGCTGGCACTAGAATTCCCAAAAGTCATACATTTGATTACTGATATAGACATTCAGAACTGACTATTTCAGTAATGAATGTAATTTGTTACAATTTGATTACACGTACCTTTAAAAGGCAATTATTCACTTCACATCCATATTTCTTTAGAAGTTAATTATTTACACGTACCGATAAATACTTGTGGCAAAATCAATGCTAAATCATGTGACCTTGATTATCTCCTATGTCATCTATCATACTTGAATATTTCATTAAAAAATATTTTTAAAAAATTGCACTCAAAATATGAACCTACAAAAGAAGTTGGAGAGATTTACAAAATGAGAATGTATTTGATTCGGTCTTTCAACTTCCACCACAACACCATAATAGTTTTTCCGGACTTATGTATTCGCTTTATTCCAATTTTATTATGACCTGTTGAGCACGATTTCCTGCCCTTTGAATTGAGTACTTGGAAAATATTTTACCTTCAAACGCTATTTGTTCCAATGATTGAGATGGACCAATGATCTGGACAAGATGTCAGGTATTTCTAGTTGTTTGGGAACAAGTTACATTCCCGAAATTAACCGAAGAGGACTTTGGGTTGTGCTTGTTTGGCGCGTCCTTGTGCGCGTTCGATATGGTCGCCATATTGGTACGGATAGGCTTTAGGCCTGTTGAATAAAAGCGTAAACAAGAACACGTTTGACGTCACTGAGATTATTTGTTGTTATTGTTGTTGTTTCATACTATATTATATGAAACAATTATTCCTCACAGGCTGTATAACAAATTATTATAAGGTGAAACGTACGTTTGACATCAGTACATGTAAACGTCGTAATTAACGGATATAAAATGAGGCATGGAGTCGTCAGTTTAGACGCTCTTAAGTACTTTTACATTTGCAGAGATATTGTTTATTCAGATTGATCCTTCTCATTTCATTTAAACCATTTGTTATTTTCGCAAAAATATGCATATAAAATAATTATGATATATTCCCAAGAACTCGTCGTGGCATGACCCAGTTCATGTCATTTGTTTTTACGCACTTTAAAGAATCTGCTACTACCCTGTTACGCTCACAGGGGCTTGTATCGTTGCTTACAGTTTACATGTCATGCACTATACAATAACTACATGTATGACAGGTACGATACGAGCCCCAGTGGTTATGCTACTGTACAGAAATTATGCAACAAAATACATGGCAAAGTAACATCAGTAGCACATTTAAAGAAAGATAAATTATTGGAAAAATGACATCAATAACTTTCATTTAGTATTCCTAACATCTTCATATTTCTATCATATTTTTGATTTTGAAAAAAAAAAATCCCTAAAAGCTACAAGAATAAAATTGTAAAAAAAAATCATGACGGTTTAATAACAAAATTGTTCACTAGCGAGTAGAAGATTATCTTATGAACCACTTTTTTAAAACATTCATGATGGGGGTGTGTAGAATGTTAGTCTCTTGAATGTTCCCTTATGGAAGTCACTAAGATAAGTCATTTTCTCTAGAAATGTGAATATTTGGAACCAAAGACATAAAGTTATATTGATGGGTTTTGTTTTCAGTTTCTTATCATTCTTACCACTGTATACAATCATTAAAATTAAATAAAAAATAATAACCAATATCAGGATTTATTTAAATAAGAAAGAATATGGAGAACATTAAATTAATAAAGTAAAATAAGTAAATTTGCTGGTGGATCACTAAACACCAACCCTCATGAATTTGTTAAATCACTACAAATTTTCATGAAGTCCCTATTGTAATTTAACAAGTGGTCTTGTGTTGATGTATCTAATAAACTTTGAGATTGCATTCCCTTTTATTTTTAACTGATCAGTTAATTGTGTTAATTGAGTGCCTGGCAAGACCCTGCACTTGGCAAAATATGATGAATGCCAACGGCATAAACTGTCTTGTGTTCTTCCATTGAGTGGGATGCCACCACCCAGGCAAAGTATTTATCAGGGAGAGCAAATAAATATAAATAACACTTAAATTATTTAGTGGACTTGAGAAACTACATAAAATTCAAAAAGAAAGAAATTGTGATGATTCAGCCTTACTTGACACATTAACATATGGTAGCAAATAACTAAAGAAACAAAAATAAATTTAAGTTTGTTAAGTTTTCCAAAAGTTGGATTTGGCAGATAAATCTTTCTCAACAACCCATTAGTCCACCTCATGTCATGTGTGAAACATGTTAAAGGAAAATAAATATGATTTGAAAGATTCAAAATTGATTTGAGACAAGTACAGCTATTTTTGTAATAATAATAAAAATAATTTCTGGAATTGTAATGAATAATAAAAACATGCTATTAATATCATTAAATTCTGAAAAATATTACTCGTGAATTTCCATACATTACTTTCTAATGAAAACTATTGATGTACTGATAAAATTAAAAAGTACCATAAGTTGCACTGGAGAAAATACTGGGATATAATAATATTGTACTCCTCTGCCAAAATGATTACTATCATATTCATATTTGAGTACTTTTAAGTAAATTTAGACATGAAATATTACTCTTCTGACAGACATGGTTTAATTTGTCCATGACCGGTGTGATATTGTAAGATCTAAAAATCAAACATTATCGCATAAACTTGAAATAACATTTTTTAAAAATACAATGTTACTCATTGAATGTTCTTTTGCACAGGTATATGATGTAGTTCAAATAAATATTTTTCTTGGCATTATCATGAAATCAATCTAGTTATTTCCTAGTGATGCCACATTTCATTATAAAAATGGTTCATTCTTTGAGAAAAGATTCAGCAGAAAATAAAGCCCACTCATCAGTCCTCTTCAGCAGAGATTTGGATGTAGATCACTTAGTACACTTTTGTACATTATATCTATCTTGAAAATTTCAAACATGGGTTCACCTGTATTAAAAGAAATTTCAACAATTTCAGTCAGAAGTGTGCAGACTAGAATATGGTATTTTGATTTTTAGCTCTATTCAAACATTATTAGCCATTTTTCAAATGAGTTTATGCATTTGATTTTATGATAATTTATACAGTGTGTTGGAGAGTCATGTGACAAATAAATGCAGGGTTTTCAAAGAAATAAAAGTATCATACTTTTTGTGGGCAATTCAAAATATTTGATAATTTTTGAAAAATTAACAGTTGCAGATGTGCTTTCTTTCTAGGAGTAATGTAGTTTTTTCATCAATGATAATGTCGTAATTTCTGATAAATTTAAAAATCTGAATGCCAACATTATTCAGAAAGAGTAGTTTCTATAAATTGGAAGAGTGAAAAAATGATTTTTTACTGTTGTACACTTTTTGGCAGCTTTTACCATGTAAAAAGAATTAAATCCAAAGTCAAAATCTTCCTCATGCAGGAAACTGATCCTTTACTCTTTCATTCCAGTTACCTTGACACCTTATGTTTTTGCCATATTTATATATCAGAATTTCAGGTGTTGCTTAAGTACAAAATGTTGTAATGTTTGTCGATTCTGATTTTTAAATAGCTGTTTGGGATATTGTCAACTACATACTAATTAATCATGTAAACATTTGAACACAGTTTACTGTGTACAAATATTTGCCAGATAGGATTTTGAATCCTTGGACTCTCCTTAAGATCAGACTCATTTTGGAAGATGTTTGCAATCAAGTTTTTTGATTTTGTTGCTAATATTGATCATATAGCTAATTAAACTTTTGTTGTGTTTCAGGCTTTGAGGAAGTAATGAGCAAAGGAAACTCAAATTAGGCAGTACTTAAATTTCCATTTAGCATGGATGCAAAAGCTGGAGAGGATACTTCCTGTGAAAATAATGATGACTCCCAGGTAGGAAATGATCAAGACAACACATCAAATGATTTTAGTACAGGGTCAAAAAAGAGTGATGCTTGTAATTTGGAAAACGAGATTTCCAAAGAAGATAATTTGAAAGAAATTGACAGTTTGTCTACATTAGGACAACACAAATGTCAACTTTGTCCATTCTCCTTCAGCATAAGAAATGACCTTGACACACATGTTATGAATGAGCATACTTCTGACCCAAAATTAAGAAATCAAACATGTGAGACTGTTACCATGACCTCTGTTTCCAAGGATAAGAATCTAAAGTCAAAGACTGTTACCATAGATTCATTTTTGAAGATCATACAGATTTGTAGTAGTTCAAAAGCAGTTGATACTTCAAACTTTGCGACTGGCCAGCATAAATGCCAGATGTGTCCATTGTCATTTAGTTTGAGGGATGACCTGGATGAACATGTAGACTCTGCTCACAACCAAGTTTCAGATGAACACAAGGACTGCAGAATAGCACAGTCAGAGAAGAAAGGGAAAAGGAAATACCAATGCTTAATATGCAAAGTCTGTTACTGTTCGAGATCTAGCTTTAAATGGCACTTGTTTCGATCACATTCCATGGATTGGCGGCTATCTGATATCAATTGGTCTGTTGAGTTAAATTGTAAAAAGTGTCCATTTTGTTCTCGGTTCATGTTTAACTTTTCTGGCTTAAAACTTCATGTCAAGAAAAAGCACCCTGAGGAGGATATTAATTCATTAGATGAAATACAGACAAAGTTTGGAGAAGATAGGAATAGATTAAAAGCCAAAACTGTAAATGATCAGCAGAGAGAAGATTGTGATAAGTATGCTGAAGAAGAGATTGAAATTGGAATCAAATATAAGTGTCCTGCATGTGACCTGTTTATTAGTAACTTTGCAAACCTCAAAAGGCATATGCATAGAAGACATCCAAATAAAAAAAATCTTGAGAAAGTGACCACAGAAAGCACAAGAGTAGCAGTTCCAATCAGTGATGAACAAGCAACAAGTGAAAGCAAAGGGATTTTCAAGTGTCCATATTGCTCATTGCTTATGTATAGTTTCTTCAGTGTAAGACGTCATGTCCAGAAAAGACACCCAACTGAAGCTCAGGACATCACTCTAGAAAGGACAAGAGCATCTGGACAATTAGATCAGCTGGAGAGGAACAGTAAATCATATGAGGAGTCTGAGCCTAAGCACACCACTTCTGGTAGAGAAAACAAAGCAGATCAATCTATAGAGACAGAACAGTCAGTCTCTAAAAGTACAATTCAACATCGGTGTCTTTTTTGCTTGTATGTATCTTCTTCTTTTTCAAATGTTAAAAGACATTCCCTTTCCTGGCATGGTGACAAGGATCTGTCAAAACTTAAGTACTGTAATACCAAAATATGGCCACATAATCTGCATGGCAGTGCAGAAAAAAAAGACAGTGTTGTTGAGTCAGAACCTGATAGCCTGAATTTGGAGGGTAAGGATGTTGATTTGGAGAAGGTACATTTACAGAAAAATGTTGGTGAAAGAGATGGAAGTGATGTTGTTTCAGATGGTTTTAAATGTGAGTGTATCGGTAAAACTGATGAAGTGAAACAAGCACTTAAGGAAACAGAATGTGTTAATGTTTCAGAAGAAAATATGAAGAGCAATTACAAAGCAAAATTACCTATAGTAAAAACAAATAATCTCCAGTCAGACTCTGAGGACAGGAATACAAGGAGCTCTCTTCGGAGAAGATACAATGGTAGTTCATGTGGGAAATGTGGAGAAATATTTAAGAACAAATTTAGTAAATTTGAACATGAATGTACAAGTGTTTCCACACAGGTACTTTCGTGCACTGAATGTGACAAATATTTTGCACATTTAAAGAGTTTAAAGCATCACTTCAAATCCCAGCATAAAGGAAAAACTCTAAGTAAGCCCAATGCAGAGGAATCAATAAATAAAGCTAGTGTGGCAGAAAAGTTTACAAATTCTCAGAAAGATGCAAGTCAGAAAAAGAGAGATTGCTTATCTCCAAGGAGACAACACACTAAAATGAGCAGCATGACTGATGTTGATGATAAAAAGAAGGAAACAGAAGATGTGGAGCTCCAGCTTGAAGTTTTCCCAGATCTGGTACACTTTATGCAGCATTTTACTTGCCTTTTATGAGTGAATAGTATGTGTGTGTCCTAGTTCTTGTGTGTGATTTAAGATATTATATATAGAGTCAAACCTGCCACTAGCTGCCATCCATGGGAAAAGACAAAACTGGCCATTGTATACAGGTGACCTCTGTACACAAGTTCACATCTTAAAATTGGTTTTTGAACAAAAACCATCCACTGAATGTTATTATCATTATTATTATTATGAATATTATTATTATTATTATTCATTGTTTATGTGCACTATACAAGAAAATGAATAATTACTTGTATATGTTGCTCTCTTCCAAATTTATTATTCCACACAAGATTACTGTATCCTGCTAGCATTAATTAATCGAGCCTTCAGATTAAATCAGCATTAATCACAGAATGTGTTCATGCTTTAAAAACAATATCTTGTTTAGCCAGTTGCACAATTAGTTGGGATCAAATGACAGCTTATGTGAAAAGCCTGTCATGAGTAGGAAATCAACAGAATCCATATATTCATATTCTTTGTGACCCATGAACAGAAATTTCACCTGTTTATACAGACAAGTTTTAAATATCGAATGATCCCTAACCCTAATGAAAAGGGATATAACTCATTTCACTTGTGGAAAACAAATGTTTTTCTTCAGTGATAGCTTTAATTCACAAACAAACAGATGACAGTATTGAACTATGCCTGTCTTAATGGCACAAAAAGCAGCTTGTATTTCTGCTGCAATAACACAACTACTTTTCCTGCCATCTAGCAAACAAATTGCTTTTACCTTTTACCCTATTGACACCATTGAGTTGCACTTTCATTGTGGCTGGAGTACGGTGATTACATGCAAGAAAAAAACTGTTAGTACATCATTTCAAATGATATTCATTTATCAAAACAATAATGCCTACCTCATGAAGCAGTGACATACCACTATTTGATTAAGAAACACATGGCCACTGGCAGCAGAATGAAGGTGACATATATGGGACATATTTATAGGAAATGTGCCAAGAGGAAATTAGGATAGCCATTGTGAACACATGACTGCCAAGTAAAGGTTGGCGTTAAGACAGGTTTGACTGTACATGTATGTATGTAAGTGTAAGTGTAATAATGAGGACTTTGTATCGCGTCTAATCTTTAGAAGCTCTAAGCACTTTACAACATTAGACAACACCTATAAGATAAAAAACATAATGATATAATGATATGATTACAAAAACAAACACCATGAAATAAGAAAACATTATAAAACATGCTGAGAATATTTAAGGTAGGAAACATTATTAGGTCTTTAAGTTTGTTCTTGCAGTCGAAATAAGTGAGTTTTGAGAGCTCTCTTGAATGTGATCACTGTGTCTTTGTGTCTAAGTTCAGTGGGCAATTCATTCCATGTTGCTGGACCCTGGTATGCAAAAGAACGCTGTCCATATGAGTCATTAAATCCTTTAGAACACTCACCTTTTTTTAAAGTATAAGTCCTTGTTAGAACAGACCACGTTTATTCATCGGCTTTTGACCACAGATTTGAATTACCCATGCATGCGTGTAAAGCAGCTTTACCACATGTCAAGAGTAATGCGTTAAAACCGTCTTTGTGTGTGTGTGTGTGTGTGAGTGTGTGTGAGTGAGAGAGAGAGAGAAGACCACAAACTGTATTCACTACACAATAATAATAATTCAAACTAGATAATATAATGTTTGTAAATGTTTTTATTTTTATGAGAAAAACTCAGAAAGAATTTAGCAAATCTCAATAATGCCAGTCTGTCATAGTCAACAAGTACAGGATCATTGTTCGCAACACATTTTTCAGTTTCTGTTCAAAAAAACTAACATATCGACCGTATCTGGTGACAGCGATGCACGTTTCTTGTTTATAACGTGTCCGGCCGTCGAAAATGCACTTTCTGATGGAACCGACGTCGCAGGAATACAGAGATACTTTCGTGCAAGGGCAGCCAGCCTGGGATAACGTGGTGTATTGTCTCTCCAATACTGAAGAATGTCACCATTAACATTAAGTGGCGTCTCCGACAGATATGTTGACAATTCGTCTACTGATGAAGCGTTGTCATCTGTGGCACACAGAGAAGCGAGATCATCAAATATATTATTTTCTGCGACATTTTCCAGTTTCTGTCTCTTCGATTCTGGTTCATCCGTTTTGTCAGTGATGGCATCATTAGTTTGCGACACAGTTAGTGGATCCGGGATTACTACTGCCATCAACTCCAGTCTGACAGCAGCGTACGTCTCCTGTCGTGGTGCTTCTTTAAAAAACTTTAAAAGTTTATAACGCGGATTGACAACTGCAGCCTTAGCTGCATTGAGCACGCTGTATCCAGTAGGATAATAGCGGGTTTGAAGTTCATTTGTGATTGCTTTCCTACATTCTTTAATTGCAGCTGCGTCATCTGGTTTTAAATCGGAAATGTTTTTCATTATTATGTACAAGTGCACATACACAGACGAGATAGATGGGTACTTTTGTCCAGATGACATGACAGTAACTTGCTTAAAAGGCTTTAGTATTGGTATGAGAGCTTCAGCCAATGACCAGTTTTCGTCCGTCATTTCATATGTAGAAGCGATGCTGCGGACTGTTACCTGTGGGTCAGACAGAACTGCACCGATCGCCCACCGTAATTTGACGAGGCGTTCCAACATATCCAGAGTCGAATTCCACCTTGTAGAACAATCTATTATAACTTCTGAAACCGTTGTGGTGTCATTATTTTGAAGAGCTTTCTGTTTTTCACGCAAAGCCTGAGCTGCAACTGTACTGCGTTTGAAATGTGCGGATAATCTCCTGGATGCACCAAGCATTCTGGCTATGGATTTCACTTTTAAACCAGCGCTAATTGCCAATTGCAACGTATGCGCAAAGCAAAGTTGATCTGGCCAGTCATCCAGCAAGTTCATGGCTGCATTCATATTAGATCCGTTGTCATGGACTGTAGCAGCTATTTTATTTATTGGAATGTTCCACTCATTGGCACAATCACTCAGACGAACACTGATATTTTGCCCAGTGTGTCTTTCCGGAGTCTCTCTTGTCTGCAAAATTGCCAATTCTAGTTCCCACACAGGATTTATCCAATGAGCAGTCACACACATATATGCAATGTTCTGCAAAGATGTCCACAAATCAGTCATAAACGCTACATATAAAGCCTTTTCCAATTTCACCAACAGTTTTCGAACGCCTTCATCATATAGTTCCTTTATTAAAGCAGTTGTCGTTGTTCTAGATTTAATGTCGTAATCTGGCTCGAGAAAATTAATTAGGCTTTTAAAACCTTCTCCATCCACAATACTTATTGGCCGCCCATCTTGTGCAATAAAGGCCGCAATTCTGCGATCAATTTGTAAGGTCCTGGCTTTTGATAAGTTTGGTTTTCTGACCAAGAATGAAGCAATGCTCGGAGTACTATTTGCGCTCTCATTCTTATCAACGTCGATGCGATGTGTTCCAACGAGATGTTTCCGCAAAGTACTCGTGTTTCCACCTTTTGCAGAAAGCACCAGTTCACACAACTTGAACGAGCATTATTTTCATTTAGTCGTTCAGCATGCACCCACACTTTAGAACCTTTGCCCATTACTCTTTCTTAAAAATTTATTTAAATACAAAAATAATATTACTAAGAGTCGCTATAATAACTGTTTTGTTTGACACATGAAGCTCTTCTAAAATGGCAATAACAAATAGGGCTATTATGCCCCAGTTATACCACGTGACCACGCAGTCGCAGAAGTGATATTATTTTGGAATTATAATTCTTAAGATAGTTATGACAAAAACGTAGTAGTATCGAAAGTAGAAATATCGGTATATGTATGATGGCTAACTTTCAAAATTAGCAGCGCTAGTCGACTAGAAAAACAACGAGCTGCTCAAAGATTACTTTGAGGCATTACGAAGATTTCAAGTTGTCTAGGTGATAATTGTTCATAATATAAATTGTGGGATTTCTTCGACATGTGTGTTCGGAAATCAAAGGTATCCATCTGGATTTCATTAAAAGAGCACGCAATGTACCGTTCATTTAGCACCCACAATCAATAGTTATTGTCTACAAAGAGGTTTATTACCTGTAGAACAATGCTATGTTTTAACCTTGGTATATAATGCCTCGGGGATAACGGTTTGTCCTGTTGCACAATGCCAATGAATTTTATTAATCCAAACAGACTCTCTGATGTATTGTTTATTTATATTAAGCAGGGATCTGGTTTCTAATTAAAGCCATAGCTGTCACACCTGTTTGAAGTGGTTGGCGAGTGTGGCGATTTTTTTTTACGGGTACCCGCGTTTACGTTTCAATACCCGGGTTTTTCAATACGGTCGGGTACCTGGGTACCCGAGTGCCCGTTGACAGCCCTACATATGACTTTGTTTTCATAGTGGGAATAATGAGTATACGATTGTCAGAAGAGGAGCATAAGTATCTTGCTGGTGTGTACACATGGGTGAGGTCGGATAGGTATGTTGGACTAGAGACCGACAGTGAAACATAGCACAGAGAACAAATTTTGTGTTTGATTCTGGATCAGATTGATAGCCATTGTAGGGTACAGAGCAGCGGGGAGATGTGCTGTGATCGTGGTACTCTAAGTATGATCCGAGCAGCTGTGTTTTGAACTTTTTGAAGTTTCTGGAGCAGATATTGAGATGAACCAGACAGAATTGAGTTACAATAATCCAGTCTTGAAAGTACTAATGAACATACAAGTGTTTTACTACTTTTAGTGGCATCAGCTGAAAGATATTTGCGAATTGAGCTGATGCGTCTCATCTCAAGATATGCAGCCTTGCATATGTTCATGAAATGTTGGTGCAGTGTGAAAGGACTGTCCAGAGTAACACCTACGTTTCATACTGATTGTGTGAATTTAATGTTGGTGTTGCAGATGTTTATTGTTTGAGGTAAAGGATGTGAATGAGAAATCTTTGTGTTGTCATCAGAATGGCCTCAGTTTTATCATCATTTATCTGCAGCTTGTTACATGTCATCCATGATTTCACATCAGAAATGCACCTCTCTACACCTTGGATGGTAGCATCAACTTCAGTTGGGTGGCTAGATTTGTATATTTGGGTGTCATCAGCGTACAATTGGTGAGACACTGGATGATGATCTATGACACTTGAGAGCGACTGAGTGTACAGAATGAAGAGAACAGGTCCAAAAACAGACCCATGTGGAACACCACAACATAGATCAACTGGGCTGGAGTGTATTCCATTTGCAGATACAATTTGTATCCTGTTGACCAAGTAAGACTTGAGCCACAGTAAGGCTGTATCATGAATGCCAAATACATGCTGGAGATGGTGAAGTAATATATCATGGTCTATTGTGTCAAATGCAGCAGACAAATCAAGGGGGGTGAGGACTTTTTATCTTTCCGCTATCCAATGCAGAGAGAATGTCATTAACTACTTTTAGAAGAGTGCGATATGCAGATTGTACATTGCTAAAAGGACTGTGTGAATTTAGATGAGATACAAGCTGGGATAGAACAAACTTTTCTAAGAATTTTGATATGAATGGGAGATTAGAAACTGGGCGGTAGTTCTTTAAATCGTTACAATGGTCAAGTGTTGGTTTCTTCAGCAGAGGCTTTACAATGGCAGTTTTGAAAAATGATGGGAATTCACCAGAGGAGAGAGAGATATTAATAACATCAGTTAGTGAAGGCAATACTTGATCTAAGCACTCAAGCAGCAGTGATGTTGGAATTGGATCAAGTTCACATGACTTTGGTGCACTCTTCATCAGGATTGTACGTACGAAATCCATAGAGACAGGTTCAAATGTTGCTAATGGTTGCCGCTCAAATTCTGTATCCCAACTGTATGGTGACAATGAGTCAATTGAAATTGTGGTGTCAAGCTTACCTCGAATGGTTTGTACTTTGCCACGGAAGAAATTTGCAAGCAAGTCCGGAAGGTCGACTGGAGAGAAGGTAGTTGGAAGTGGTGTAGATTTGTTCCTTGACATTAGCTTGTTAGTAATCTCGAAGAGCTCTTTGCAGCTGGAACTTTCCATAATCTTATTAGTGTAGTGGGCTGATTTCGCTGCATGGACTATATTTGTAATATTCTTCTTAGCAACTTCATAGATTTGCTTATGAATAGTGAGTCTGGTGGAAAGCCAAATCCTCTCAGCTTTACGGCGGTCTCTTTTAACAGCGCGAAGTTGGTCCCTAACACTGCTATACCATGGAGAACACTTTTGAATTGATACTCTGCACTTGGTAGCTGGTGCATGTTTGTCAAGCAATGAACGCAGGCTGTTATCGAGTTGTTCTGCGGTAGGAGGTAAGCAAGTTGTTAAGTTAGCTTGGATGTCGTGCATTAGTTTGGTCCTATTTATCATACGGAGGTTTATCTTAGTAGCAGATAAAGGTGAAGGTTAGGGACTGATACGTCGAGATGGCATATAATGCAGAGGTGATCTGATGCAAGGTCATGGGATACCAGGGAGGACCATAGAATGTTATCATGAGGTCTATGAAAAATCCAGTCTAAAATGTGACTGTGTTTATGGGTGGGTTGGTTAACTGACTGTTTCAGGTTGAAAATACTTAATGGAATCTATAAGTTTTGATGTATTTTATCCAGGCTGACTAAGAATGGGGCATGGACCTGTCATTTTTGAAGAAAATGTAACAGATTGAGAAAATCTTTTGAGGAATAATGTGCTAATAAGCAGCAAATTATACATTTTGCATGATTTTCATTGGGATACGGACTTGTTATAATCCCCTTGTGGACCATTAAAACATTTGCTGCATGTTGAAAACAAGTGGTGCTCATGTTATCCTAACTAGTATCTCCTGCTACATTTCTCTTCCATTGGCTGTGTGATTAGTTTCATTTTCTATGATATTAACCAAAAGCTTCTGAGTCTTGACCAGACAAATCTGATATACATATTTAACCAGGGCTGTCATAATGGTTACAGATTGGCCAAAACAAAAATACAATAAACATATTAGTACTGATCTTTGGCGGGACCCCGAGTGGTCAAGTGATCTAAAGCGCTCAACATTACATTTCATTGCCCTTTCACCTCTGTATGCGTGGGTTTGAGTCTCAGGTTCAGCCATTGTGGGTATGTAAGAAAGCTTGCCAGTAGCTTCTCATGAGTCAGTGGTTCTTTCCTGTGTTTTCCCCGGGTTCTTTCTCTGCCGTTTGTACTGACTGTCATGTATAGCCTATACTGTGCTGAAGAATGGCATTAAACCCTACAACAACAGCCAATGTTTGGCTGTCTTCTAAATGGTAAAAGTTATGGATGAAAAATTGAATTGATTTGAATTTTAAACATTTTCTTTCTTTTTATGCTGTTAACATGTCATGTATATGTAGGCATGTTAACTCTTTACTTTCTGCTGATGCATATATGCGACAGTAAAAATGGCCTTGTAACCCCAGATGCATATACAAGCTGATAGTTATACTTTTTCTGTCCTGGCTGGCTCATACATGCATTTCTGGCCAAGGGTCGGGAAACCCCAGATACGCATATAGCTGTTTCATATTAAAGCTTTGTATTGGATGAAATTGCAGACATCCGTTCTTTTTAACAATATTTAGCCAATGAAAATAGTCCTTACATAAAATGATCAACATATTCTATTAGTAGTTTTACAGCATGTAAGCAGGAAATTCTATTGAAAACGAGGTCAATTGTGACAATAAAACAAAATGGCAACATTTGTGTATTCTGACAACGATTCTGATGAAAGTTTTGAAGGATTTGAAAGTGATGACATTGCGGATGATATTGATTTTAATCAGATTCAAGATGAAGGATTGGACATAAGTATAAGTCCTATTTCGACACCTGACATTTCAAATTTATCTGAATCCAAAGACAACGATTAAATCTGGTCGGAACACTTGAGACTGGTAAACATGGATGAATTTACTGCAGTTTCAGGGCCAACATTTATTTTACATTTTTTTCCTGAAGAAATATTCCAGTTACTGGTAGATGAAACAAACATACACCGGGAAACAAATTGTCAAGAAACCTGATCCCAAGTGGTCACCTACTTCGGTTGCAGAAATGAAGGCATTTCTTGGAATACATGTTGTTTTTAGTATAATGCAAATTCCTGAAACACAGGTAACTTAAATGGAGTACTCAGTATTCCAGATGTAATGACAAGAGAATGATTCGAGAAGCTGTCAAAATATTTTCATGTTAACGGCATGACTAACAATCCTCCATGGAGACAACCTGGTCATGACAAGTTGTGTCATATTAGGCCAGTTCTAAACACTATCCTTGCAAGGTATCTTGAAAATTATAACCCACCCAAGGATCAAACTGTTGATGAGGGTATGATAGCGTTTAAAGTTAGATTATCTTTTAGACAGTACTTGCCAGCAAAGCCTACCAAATTTAGTATAAAAGTATCACAGAGGGCTAATCCAGCAAATGGCTATGTTCACGAGTTTCAGATATACTGTGGACACAAAGAAGGTCGAGGTCCTGAGCGTGGCATAGGATCCCGAGTTGTGACAGACTTGACAAGAAGACTTGTTGCCAAGAACCACCATGTTTACATGGATAATTATTTTTCAAGTCCAGCCCTATTCGAATCTTTGAAGACCGACAAAATATACTGCTGTGGAACCATGCGTGCAAATAAAAGAGATATTCCTGAAGCCATAAAAAATCCCTGAAACCTTTCCAGAGGCCAGTTCAGAACAATTCAGAAGGGAACACTGACAATAAATGCATGGAAACATAGAAAATTTGTCCATTTTCTTTATAACAACATCAGCTCTGGAGAAGAAACTGTAGTTCAGCGACGACAGAGACATGGTGTTCGCCAGCAGATAACCTGCACCTGGTGTGGCCACATTATGCTCCAAGAAGAAAATGGGTGTTGACTTGGCTGACCAGATCAGAATGCAATATGGTACATGCGGAAAAGCAAAGAAATGATAGCCCTTTGTAATGTCTTCCCATCCATGAAAGAATCCCCAAACCATCAAATTTTCACCCAGAGAGGAAGGACCAAAAAACAGCATCAGCTTGACTTTCAAAAAAATCTTGGACAGCAGCTTATTGAAGGTTACAGGGGATCAAGGATACATACAGCAGTATCAGCTATAGATAGTGAAGGTAACTGCCACTGGCCAGTCAAATTTGACAAGCAGTTTAAATGCAAACTTTGTTTGCAGAATGGCAGCAGACATGAAGTCTTTATTGGATGTGAAATATACAAAGTTAAATTGTGTGTAGACAGAGACTGCTTCAGGCAGTATCATAAAACATTACCTAATCTGCAATTAAATAGTGGACACATTGTTATGCAAAATGGTGGTGAGAAAAGTAATATAATATATATTATGAACACAAACAAATATCTTGAGGTATATTGTTTATTATAAATATGTGAATATAAACATTGATTCCTGTGGATTCTATGTACTTATTGGTAAAAATGAGTGGCTCAAAACATTGATAAGTGTTTACAATTTTATTTTTCATTAAATTACATAGTTTGCATGGGACAAGATTGATATAGAAAATGTAGACAGCATGTGCACTAACTCAAGAAGCTTTCACTCAGGCAGCCATTACGATGCTCTGGGGTTCAGCCTACAAACAGCTGCTAGAAGGCAGGCTGCTTATCAGACTTAGTAGGCAGGGCAGGAAGTACTTGCATAAGGTAAAGAGTTAATTAATAGTATATTTTCTGCAGTTTACTCGATGATTGATCAATATGGTCTTTACACATTTGAAAGGTCTTCCTACCAGGATGCTTTTAATTGCATGGACATTTTTGGACAAAGTCAACAAAGGGTGTGATCCAGTACAATCAGGATTGAATGTTATGCACAGTGTTGTCACAGTAAAATCTGTACATCTTGAAAACAAATTTATGTTACCATTTTATTTGTCATTATAAACTGCCACACTGCAGACATTGTAGCGATAATTGTTAAAGCTACATTAAAAATCCAAATCACCCACACACATACACACCATGTTATTTGCTATGATAGGCCTGATGTCCTCTTTTCTTGACCCAGGTTAGTGCCTTGCTACCACTGTAAAAGTCCATAATGGTCAATAATTTTTATCTGGAAATTTCTTGATGACATTTATGTTTCAAAGCAAAATATATGTAATATTTTACATAGGGTTACATTTTTTTAGGAAACAAATTTCCCAGGTTTTCCTCACTGGTAGTAGTTGATACTTAAAAAAGGCCTTTTATATCACAGGTATTGCAACAGTTAAAAGAACTTTTAATATCCTTTATTTCGTTGCTTGTTTAACACGGGTTATAGAATCTTCTGCAACTTGGCTTTACTTCAAATGTGCACCTATAAAAAAATGTTAGCATCACTTGGTCATGTTCACTTCCTGGACTTCAGAGGTAATTGTTAATGAAAAGAGCCTATAATGTTTTTACATTTTATATATTCATTGCACTTTCAGAAGCTTATATTTTCTGTCCTGGCAATCTTCATTTGTCTTATTTTAATAACTGCTAAAGATAATTTACTTTAGACTAATTCAGGCTGATCTTTCAAGCCCATGGAAGCATTCATATTGGTTAGACGTGTGCTTAGATCATGTACAGTTTACACAAGTACAATATCCAAAGATATTCCAACCACAGTACATGATAAAAGTAACATGCCTAATTTCTCTCCATTTTGCATGTTGTCGAATGATGCAAACAACTTAACTTTACACCTGCCACTCTCATAGAAGTTCTTTATATCTGTACAGCACCCCATCAGCTATCAGGACTGAATAGACTTTGAGTAAATGATTTTAGTATTAAATTTTAGAACAATATTTTATTTAATTTGAATAAATGCACCTACTTGACCACATTGACATACACTTTAACCTTGGCAGGATTTAAACCAGCAGCTCACCGCTCCTAGTGGTTAGAGCGTCCACCTCAAAAGCGGAAGGTCATGGGTTTGAACCCCGGCTGAGTCATACCAAAAACTTACAAAAATGGTTGTTGTTGTTGTGGGGTTTAATGCCATTTTTCAGCACACGATAGGCTATACGTGGCGGCCAGTAAAAATGGTGGAGTTGATTCTGGGAAAACCCTGGAAAGAACCACCGACCCACGAGAAGCTGCTGGCAAGCTTTCTCATATACCAACATTGGCCGAATCCAAGACTCGAACCCATGCAGACAGAGGTGAGATGGCAGTGATCTGTAACGGAGAGCACTTTAGACCACTCGTCCACTCAGGGCCCTACAAAAGTGGTACTAACGCCTGCCTTGCTAGGCGCTCAGCATTAAGAGGTTAGTGTTAGGACTGGTTGGCCTGGTGTCAAGATAATGTGACTGAGTGGGACATCATGCCGTATGTTTGTGGCATTATGCCTCAGTATGATATCACTATGAACTGCCACACTGCAGACATCATAGCAGTATGATTGATTTTAAAAAAAAGCTACATTAAAAATCTTAATCACACACACAGACCTGCAGCTCATTGATTGTTAATGCTATATTCTAGCCAATGAGAAATCACCATCTTTTTATGAGGTTCAGCTCAGTAAAACAGTTGATGACCAGTTTTCAAGTGACACTGAAGACCACTTTTGTAGCAAATGTCTGTGACTTTTTCTACTTTGGACAAGTCCATCATGTATTTTTATTCTTTACAATAGATTGGACAAGCATTTTTATCTGTAATGTTAGCTGTTGGGTAGTATTAACAGTGCAAGTCTTCATCTTGTTCAATTATTTTTTTTCAGGATTCAGTAGATGAATTGGGCAATGGACAAGAAGGAGAGAGATTTGCAGATGTTAAGACAGAAGACATCAAGCGACAAGAGGCAGCGCTTCATTTTAGATCCATAAGTTCAGATTCTTTCTTTCTGTGTCCAATACTGGATCAAGACTTCATTTACTCCTCCACTGTAGCAGAAGACGTCACCCAAGAGACAAGTTGGGGATCAAATTTTTCATTCAGGTGTGAACTTTGCAAAAAGATTTTTTGTCAGAGAAGAAACGTGGAAATGCATCTGTTTTGGACCCATGCCAGAGTTCCTATGTACATATGTAAATGCTCAAAGTTTCAATCAAATATGTATTCAGAAATAATGAAACATATCTGTCAGGAACATAAGTACATGGATACTAGACATGTCTTGATTGATAACGTTACTGTTCTAGAAAAGAGCTCTGGCAAAAAAAGCTTGGAAAGTGCCACCAGATGTTTTGAATCCAAAGAATTGTCCAAAAATGGTAAGGAGTCTGTCAGTAAGGAGAAAAATGACGAAGAATATGCCTATTATAATGCTCAAAGTACAGTTAAAAAAACGATTGAAGTTCCTTTTTGTGAAAAATTGCAACTTTTGTCTGGCCATTTATTAAAAGGCCCACTGGAAGATATAGCAAATATCAAATGTGGTGCTTGTATAAAAACATTCAAATGGCGGAAAAGCCTCCAGCGTCACTTGCAGTCCTATCACAAGATGACTCTTATGTACAGTTGTCCATTTTGCCCCAAAACATATTTCAATATTAGAGACACCTTGTACCATCTCCACGGCCTGCATATGGAAGAATCTCGGCCTAGTTATGCTTCTGTCTTGTTTATTGCAGTCAACAATACCAGTCTTGATTATAAGACACCAATCATTAGAGACAGTACACATGACCCAGTCATTAAGAATGATGAACTGCCTCACACTGTGGAGACTTTGAATGAAATGCAAATTCTTGCATTTAGCAAAGTTACAGAGTCCAAAGAGAGCAGTGCAGTTTCTAAATTACCTAAATTACTGGGCTCAGAAAATGGTCCGAAAATGGAAGGGGAAAAAAGTGAGCCAAAGAAAGCCACAGTGACAGACAAAGACATCCAGTCTCCAGTAGAAAGGGGGACAGTTCCAAGTAATACAGAAACTTGTAAGAAGGGTAAGCCAAAGGTAGCAAGTATCCAAAAGACCGGTCAGTTCAAACATTCAGAGGAACTTTTTTCAAACAGGAAAGAAGTTCTCAAAAGAAAACAGGAAGACCATGGATATTCTACCTTAAAAAGGGTTAAAACAGAGAAGAGGAATGACAAAATTGGAACCAGACAAATAGTTTTGCCTTCTCAGAGAGAGAAAGTATCATCACAGAAATTGCCATGTTTTGATGGCAAAAATAAAGCAGTAACTATGGACACTAAAGATAAGGATGAAGATTATGTTTGTCCAAACTGTAGCCACAAATTCAACAGAATGACAGCTCTAAAGTTTCACATGAATATGAAACACGGGGAAACATCACTAGGCCTCGGTGATTGGTCTTCTCTCTCCAAGATGGAAGCCAGAAGAGCAGAAGTTAAGCATCATAAAACTAAATCAACTGAGAAGACAAGGGCAAAAAAATTAAATAAAAATTCACATGATGTGAAAAAAAAATTTAAAAGACAGGAAAAGCAGCTTTCAGAGAAATTGGGTGTAGATAAATTGGTAAAGTTTGAGTCAAAGGATTCAGGAAAAAAACAGTCAGAAATGAGCTTTGCCACCAGGAATTTTAATAGAAAGAATACAATGTGTGAGACTGATTCAGAGAAAGGGAAGTCTCAGATTCTTGACAATACAACAGCAGAACAAAGCAGTTGTGTAAACCATGATCAAACCATCAAATCAAATAAAATTTTTATTGATGATGCATCAGATGAGAAAAGCTTCAAAAGAACGGATGAAGAAGGAATAGCAAATGTGGAAGTAAGTCAGGCAGCTAGAAAGATGGTCAAGGTTTACAAATGTCCTTTCTGTTGTGCAGTCTTTATGAAGTTTGCAGCTTTGAATCATCATGGTAAGAGATGCCATTTGGATGAAGACTTAAGCAATGTTAATAGTGTCAGCACACGCCATTTCAAATTTATTGAGGAATTAGAGGCAGAAGGTATTAAAACAGATCAGATGATGAGCTTTTACAAGTGTCCCTTCTGTCCTTTAGTTTGTGATCAGTTTCCTAATCTTAGCAGACATGCTCAAAGGCGTCATTCTGACCAAGATCTTACCAAAGTTACTAACGCCTGTACTAGGATTATGAAGTCCTTGAAAGATGTAGCTGAAACTAAAGTCGGTGTGCAGTTTGGACTTCCATGTGTTTTTAAGTGTCCTGAATGTCCCAGTACAGCTAACCAGTTTGTAGAGCTTCAGAGTCATCTGGAAAAAGACCATCCCTCACAAGATTTTTCATCCTTAACAGCAGAAAATACGAAGATTTATAAAGTACTACAAGATGGCATTTTCTTTCCAGGAAGCACAACGGGACAAATTTCTATTTACAAGTGTCCTTTCTGTTCACAAGTATGCAGACACTATCCAAATTTGCTACGACATGGCCAGCGGCGTCATAAAGACAGAGATTTGAACTTAATTGATAGAGACAAAACCAAGACTAAAGCTGAAGCAGTTTTCACACCAAAAGAATACAAACCCAAGATGAAGAATTCTGAGATAGATGATGTAGCAGAGTTTGCGGATTCAGAAATTGAAGTCAGCCAAGATGTTGATGATCACAGAGAGGAGGATATATCAAGATCTTCTAACATGATAATTAGGAACAATAAAGCTCAAAAATCTACAAAGGAGGAGACAAGAAAAACAGTAAGGTGTGAATTGTGTGGGCACATTGTTCACCGTCAGAAATTGGAGAAGCATTTGACACTTTACTGCTGGAATAATCCTCAGACCTGCAATCAGTGTGGCCTTCTCTTCAAGAGAGGTATTCGCCTCCAGCAACACATGTTTGTCCACACAGGTAATGTAAATACATCTAGCATTTATTGTGTCGTCTTAGAAAACAAGTGCAACAATTAACATGTCTTTTACTGTTTAGGTAATATGCATGTATTGCTCTTATATTTTGCTATGGTTTAGTTTTGACCAGCCTACAGTATGCAAAAAGTGTACCGATCATATTTTACTCCTGGTGGTGGAGTATGCTGTTGAGTGTAGTTAGTGAACTATACCATGAAATCTCCTGTCTGTACCTGTATTTCTCTCACCAGGTGTAATTTTCACTCAGCTCAACTTCAGAAGTGGATTCTGCCAGGCCAGTCTGTGGATTACAACCTCTTAAGGACTTTGCAGTTAGTAATATTATGGATCATAAATCATTTAAGTCTGTTACTCAGCAGTTCAATGTAGCTTAGGCCCAATTCCACCTTAAGTCTTGGAAATTTTACTGTATAGTCAGGTGTACTACTATGGATACCAAACAGACATGAATGGAAAATGGTCAGTACACTTTGTTTGTACGGTTTATTGGCAGACATTGAAAGCAACACTACAAATGGTATTTAGTAAAACACCTTCATAGAAAGTTTACAACACTTTTAGCCAAGTTAACTGACAAAAGATTAATCACTGCAAAACGTTCATTTACAAAAAGAGCCTGAATTTTTCAGGGTAGATTTGTGAACTGCTTTGCATTTAAAGAATTATTTTGCTGGGTTTTTTTAGTTCTCCTGTTTCTGTTCTGTGCGTGATACCATATGATGTTCAGCATGTTTGTTTTAGCTGGTAATTCATTATTTGATTGATGTTTGATGTCACATCAACATGTTAAAGTGTCATGGCAACTGGAGTAAAATATTTACCCAGAGAAAGACCATGGTATCCAACTCTATCTGGTCTGGGCTAGATTTGATATTGTAATGTTCTGATGGCAAGTTCTGAACACTGACCATCAAGTCACAGTAGCAAACTATTCTTTTTGTCAACATGTACAAAAGTAGCAGCAAAAGTAAACAAATTATCCCACAAGATTTATTTTTAGCTGAACAAAACAAACTCAAATTGGAATGAAACTTAGGAATGCTGTACCTGTATTCAAAAATGTGATTGAATAGTAATCCTTGGGCCATGAAGCTGGTATGATTAACCTGATTATCACATTGATCAACTGACTGTTATTGATACACACAGTGTTATGTATACTACAGTAGGCAGCAGTATAAACATTTAACATGTAGATCTCTAAACAAAGCCAGCCATGAGCTTGTTGAAAGTAATGAGGAAAGAAAAACAACATTTCATCTTGAAACAGTTGGTGGAATTAATTAATGAATCATTTTGACATCTCTAAAATCAATTGTCATCAGGGCATGAATGTTGTTACATGCTTCTTTTATATTTGCCACTGGAGAGCATACAGAGGGAGATGAATTTGTCATAACACATCAATTACAAATGTGGATTAACTTGTGGGAAATAAACTGTTTAACTATGTGTGTTAAGCTGTGTTTACATTTATTTTTGATAAAGGGATTAACATCTCTGACATGCGAATTTCACAAGTTCTTGTATACTTGGGCATATTCAGGTGCACATTTCCTTATGCCAGCTCATTCCCTGATGTAGTCAGTTTGGTCTTCATTCCTGTAATTGGGATTCAAATAATGGTATTCTGGATTTAAATTCATGAACCAGTCTACAAGATTTGACCCCATTACATATTTAAGGTATATTCTGAGTTTTTATTGTTGATATTATTCAATCCTTTTAGAAGGAAAATATGGACTATATGATTTCAAGAGGCAAGATAATATGATTAGATCTATTATTTCAGTGACACATTGAATTTTCAAAGACAATTTTTAGGTTTGAAACAGTATGATTATTTGAAGTAGGTCACAGTCATATACAGAGTTTCCACCCATGTTATGATCAACAGTTATTGTGTGATAGTTTGCTTAAATGTATATTAGTAATACCTCAGTTACACTGTCTTAAGCAGTCTCTTTTGAAAACAAAAACAGTTTCCACAGGATGGGTGCTCATTACAGGTCATTATTACTGTATTATATAGGTTTGCAGGACCTTGAAAAGTAACTGTTAAGACAGGTGCTTGCATATAACATAATATGTAGAGTCTCTTTGATTTGATTGTCCTTCAGTAAAATCTGTGTTCAGTTCATTTTTCTTTTAATTGCAGGTGACACCCCTTACACATGTAATGAATGTGGAAAGGCCTACATAAGATCACACTCCCTGAATATGCATTACAAGAAAGTCCATGCCAATCTTCCAAAGAACCACAAGTGTCAAAACTGCAGCAAAGCTTTCTTATTCAAGTCACAGTTGACTGAGCATGAAAGAATTCATGATGGTACAGATAGACCAATCTGTGATGTCTGTGGCAAAAGGTGAGCATAAGATAAGAGTGGTCACATGGTTCCTATATTTTAACACATTAACCCCTGGTGAAGAGTTTATGTGGCAGGAAGTAGTAGCCTACTGCCGAGCTCTGTAGCATCAAGGTCATGCATGATACACTAAAGTGGTGGCATTATAAAAAGGTAGACACTAAAGTGATGGTATTATAAAAAGGTAGACAGATGTAGCTCTACAATGGTACCAGATAATCTTAAGTTACAGTTGCATTACGAAATATAGAGGGGAAAACCTCATTTTTTGGACCCAATTTTTTTTTTCCACCCAAAATTCGCCCGTGGTCAGAATCTGGTTTTGTGTCCGGATTTTAGACTTTTTAGTCTCAGATCTAAGGCAGACTGGTATGAACTGCAAACAGACAGATGAACCTTTGCAAAAAGTAGGATAAGATTGGCATTTGGAATAAAATGTGGTCTCGATACTTAAATAATGGGTCTGTTAAGCAAAAAAAAAGGGAAAAAAAAAAGAACTCTAACTTTTATCCCTCTAATCATGCGCGAGCCAAATAGCCAATGAAAAACGATGTTTCCAACACAACTACCATATATACTCGCGTATAAGCCGAAAAAGTTGGGGAAAAAATAAGGCCTGGAAGAAAGGGGGGCGGCTTATCTGCGGGCCAAGGTCCAAGTCTGAAATTTTTAAAGCTTTTTTCCTCAATTTCCAGTATTTATTGTTTCTGTCGATCGCCGAAGATGAGATCACATGCCTAATGATGCCACATGGCTCATAAGATTTGTGCTGTCGTGAAGTGAAACAAATATTTTTTTTCTAACTTAAGTGGTAGGATAATGAATGAAAAACATGCTTTAACGTACTTGACGTCTATTTGACAGATGTCCATCCACCAGAAAATGCAGCCATACATGTTATTTGAGCCACGGTGATACGTGTATTTTCCAAAAGAACCGCCATATTAGTAATCTCCAGTCAAGTATTTAACCCTCAGCTAATCAGTAATCATTAAACTCTACGGTATCGTACAAATGCACGCTAGCTTATTTCAATGTAAATAATAAAAGAATCTATGTAAAAAAATAAAAGAATTATGATACTGAAGGTATATACGACAAACATTTTGATTGAGAGTAGAAATACATGTACGATAGTCTTAAAGGAACAATAGCGAGAGGCTACATAGGGGTTTGTTGCGCGCACACTTAGGAAGGGTAAATAACAGGGCAATATACGAGTCAGCGTGAATAATTGTAAAACAATATAATTTGTGGGATTTCGTTGACAGGTGTTTTAGAAGTAATTGGCAGCCACAGTTTATATACTACTGTTATTTAGTTGTTTGTAAAGCAAAGTGGATTGTTAGCGGTAGAGTGTTGTACAATAGTACCATATGCTTAATCTGTGGTAAATGCCTCGGGGATAATAGGTTTGTTTTGTTACACAATGCCAATGACTTTACTCATACATGCCGACTCTCAGATGTATTGTTTAATGAGATATGGTAGTGGACATGGTTTCTGCCCAAAGTTATAAACTGTCACAATACTTGAATAATGTCCACGCTGAAACCAATCATATTTTGATCAATTGAATCACACTACTGGTAGTTTTAAAAAAAAACACAAATAAACAACAATGATAAATAATTATCAAATACAAATTGATAACTGACCACACATGGAAATAATTACAGGATAAGGTATATAAATAGTATACTACCACTATAAGAAATTATTTCAGTTTAATCTCTCTAGAAGTTTATATTCAATTCAGTCAGATAAAATGAATAGTGTTGGAAGTAAAAGAAAGCATTCTGCTTATGATGCAGCATTCAAACTTAAAGTTATTGAATATGCAGAAGCAAATAACAACTGTGCTGCAGCATGCAAATTTTTTGTGAACGAGAAGCAAGTATGGGAATGGCGGAAAAGCAAAGCAGCATTAGAAGAAATGCCAAAATCCAAGAAGGCTCGTGGGACTGGGTTTGCCTCTTTCCCTGAATTGGAGAAAGAACTCATTGATTTTGTAAGTGAATGTTGACAAAATGGATACATTGTCACACGAACTGCAATTTGTCTATGTGCTACGCAGATGGCGAAAAATGATAAATATAAGTTGGCAGATTCAAAATTTGTTGCATCAGCCAGCTGGTGTTCTCGTTTTATGAACCGGAATGGTTCTGCCTCAGGCAGCGAACGAAGATAGCACAAAAGCTACCAAAAGACTTCGAAGAAAAAATTGAATCATTTCAGCAGTTCATCATTAAATGCAGAAAGGAGTGCTCATTTGAACTATCACAAATTGGAAATATGGATGAGACGCCTATGACCTTTGACTTACCAAGCAATAAAACAGTCAGTGCTGTTGGTGAGAAAACTATTCTGATAAAAACGACCAGCCATGAAAAAACGCATTTCACGGTTGTATTGGCCTGTTTAGCTGATGGATCAAAGCTGCCTCCTGTCACCATTTTTAAAAGGAAGTCGCTGCTGAAAAGCATGAAATTTCCTGCTGGTGTCATCGTTCGTGCACAGCAAAAGGCATAGATGGACGAAAGTGGAACAATTGAATGGTTGGAGAAAGTATGGAACAAGAGACTAGGTGTAATTTTTTTGGAAACCTTCAATGCTTGTATGGGATATGTTTCATGCACACAAGACCGATGAAGTAAAAAAGGCCGCAAAGAAAATGAAAACAACACTGGCTGTGATACCAGGAGGTTTAACATCAGTGTTACAACCTCTTGATGTCTGCCTTAACAAACCTTTTAAGGACAAGTTACGAAAGATGTGGGCAGAATGGGTTTGTTCGGGGGCTGTGAAAATGACAAAGGCGGGAATTTAACGAGGCCGGACATCGATTTGGTCGCCAAGTGGGTAAAAGAAGTGTGGGACTCAATTCCATTGGAAATGATTGCAAAATCATTCAGGAAGTGCTGTATCAGCAACGCCATGGATGGAACAGAGGATGATGCTATATTTCAATCTGACAATGACAAGGAGAGTGAGAAGGAGAACGACACACTATCAGATGACCATGATGACGTATATGATGAAAGCACGCCCGTAACAGAAGCCGAGTTTCGTGAACTGTTTGGCGAGTCTGATACAGATCCAGATTTTTAAGGATTCTAAAAGTGATAGAACTTTTATAATTCATGATTTTAGAATGAGGATTAATTAAATTTCCATTAAGCCTTAACACTTTAGAATTGTTTTTATTTCAACATATAAATTAGCTTTCTTACTTTCATTTTATTTAATAATGTGATTTGCCTAAATAAACATATTCAGAACTCACTTTGTGCATCTTGTGATGTACCGGTAGTCTAGAAATTTTGGGTCAGCTTATACACGGGTCATGCACTTTATAACAGTTTTACCAATTCAGTTTGGGGGGGTCGGCTTATACATGAATGGGCTAATACGCGAGTATATATGGTAGACATTAGGTTATTGGAAAATCAGCTGGAAGTTGATGTCTTAGCATGTATTCAGAAATAGCTTTCAAAATGTTTCCTACTCATATTTCAGGCAAAAATGACAAAAACCTCCAGGACTTAAATAAATGTGTTAAATCTTCTTGATATACCATTATTTCCAATAGAATGTGGGCATTGTCATAGATGCCATGCAGTTGGTAAAATTGTTTTTTTTATGACTGCCAAATGTTTATATGGCTATAGTTGTCAGTATACATAACCAGTTGCAGCTATAATGTGGTTTCATATCAATAAATCAATACGTTATTGATGTTGTCATGAAGCATTGTCATTGGATTTGGCATGACGATATTGTCAGAAAATATAGAACATTGATCTTAAACAGATATGAGCTGCACATTCCACATAAATCCATCAGAGAACAAAGAAACAATTTATGGGAAGAAAAAAACTCACTAAACATTGATAAGCAGAACTCAAAGAAAACATTTTTTAGACACATGCCTAGGGCTGACGACTTAAAAAATATTACAAGCCCCACTCAGTCTCCAAGCCCAACTCCAATTTCCATATGCCCAAAATGAGAAACAAAATCATATTTAACTGACTTGTGTGATTATTTGGATGATGAAAAATTTCATGCAGTCTTTTTCTCCAGGTCCCAAGTTCAGCCATTGTCTAATTCCTCTAACAATGTCCTTCTTACTCAGTAGATTGACAGTGTTTGTGTTCATTAGCATCTGAATTGTCTTAATGTTACGTGTTAAGGCTCAAATAAACAGTAACACAAGGAAGAGTGAAAACAACAGGGCCTGGCTTTGAAAAATTTAACAAATAATTTATTTCTCTGGAAAAATACTGTAAAAATGAAAAGAATAAGAACATGCAGTTTTAAGATTCAAATCCAAAATTAATCCACAAATAAAATTTTAGAAGTCCTAATGATGAAATGTTCTAACAAATTCAGATTCAAGTCCCGACGAAGAATTCAAGATGGAAGGCAATGACGTATACTGTATCCTTTGTGGTGTTGGAATGTCTACAGTTCTGTGTTGTTCACAAACAATAATCTGGTGTTTGAATTAATGAAATATCTTCGACCAAGAATTCTGTATGAGCACTCATATATTTCCAGGAAAAAGAATTAATCCTTTTGAATCCAAATAATTCAAATAAACATTAAAATAACTCCAAACTAACACAACAGACACTTTCCAGTGTTAAGTAAAAGCCCTGACTGAGAAATATCTCTACAATAATGATACAGTAACTCAAAATGCAAAACAAATTCCCAGATGAGGGTCAACATTTCAGAACCTTTGAGAAGTATTTACATATAAAAACATGTAGTCCCAGTATGACCCTGACAAAAACCATTTTACTCAAAGAATAAGATAAAAAGTTGTTTATTCGTCTCAATGATTCCTGAATTAAGGTCAGGAACTAGGTCAGCTTTAGGTGTTTACAACTGAAGAGTCAAGGTCAAGCTATTTTCTGAAAAATGTGTGTGATTTGGACTTTTAGCTTAGCTTTAACAATTTTTTAGTCATATCGCTACGATGTCTGCAGTGTGACAGTTTATAGTGATGTCAAGCACTGGGGCTTCATGCCGCAGACATGTAGCATGATGTCCCACCCAGTCACATTATCCTGATGCTAGGCCAACCAGTCCTAACACTAACCTCTTAATGCTAGCGCCAAGCGAGGTAGCTGTTAGTACCATTTTTATAAGTCTTTGGTATGACTCGGCCGTGGATCGAACCCACGACCTCCTGCATCCGAGCGGACGCTTTAACCACTAGGCCACCGGAGTGGTTTCTGAAAAATATCAAGTTCCTAGTAGACAAAACTACATTATTTTGACATGTAAGGAAATTAAAAATAAAAAGATTTAAACCTTACAAACAATTAAAGTAAAAAGTGAATCTTGATTTATACAGTTTCTTTATGCTTTTAACATTCACAGGTGCTGCTTAATTTGTTTAACCAGTAGTTTCCTTACACTAGAGTAAGTGTGTGCATGGGACAGCTGAGTTATTATTCATTCGACTTAACTTCAAACACCTGGAAAAACACAACAACAATTAAACAAGACCAATAAAAAATCAAAAATACTCAATGCAAGCGTTTTTGCCATCTAAAAAATGCCAGAGGTTGGCCGATTTTTATAAACAAAGATAAGAGCCAACATGATCTGTTTATTACTTATAATACCAAAAAAAATATCCTGCATTTGGCCTAAGCTCTCCTGATTACAACAATAAAGTAACCAATTACCATGTTGTCATGTATACACACTAGCTGTAAATTCCTTTATGCAGCCACGCATCATTGCACTGGTTGCAGCAATTGATGGGACAGGTCCAGTACTCCTATGACTGATTGTGGCTGGTTTCTGCTACATACATATCCAGATTGTTATTTTAGAATCACATGTACATGTATGTTAAAGCCATGTGAGCACTAGTTATAGTAACCCAGGCAATCTATTCCTGAGTCACTAATTACATTCTTCACTTTGTACATAAAGTTTGGAGCTTTCGATAGACATATGGTAAGTGAAATCTTCATAACAGTAAATTCATGGAGATAAATAATAATTTACTAGTCTTCAAACATATTGAAAATAAAAATAATGCATTTCATCAAAATGATCTAAGTTTCTGTGGCAAATTAGTCTTTTAAATATATTTCACAAGCCCAACGGGCACCTCATTTAGAATACAGCAGGGGCATTGGAGTATCAGATTTTTTGAGCACTGATAAGAGTCACTAAAATAATTTCAAAATAAATATGTCATTATATTCTGGTGAATAGCTGCTCCATGAATTTGATAACAAATGATGGTGCTTCAGTTTACAACCATCACAGCACATGTACCATGTTCTTCCCGAGTGTGCACTTTTAGGTACATGTTATTTACAATTAGCAGTTGTTAATATGGTCCACTCTAATATAATTAAAAATACTCAAGGCCTGGAAATTAAACACAAGAGCTGATGTCATATTAGGGTGTTGAATATAAATTGCAAAGGCCAATATGGTATGGCACCTGTAAGATCATATTTTGTTAGCACTACTTGTCATAGAACAGATGAGTTTATGGGATTGTCTTTTGAGTGTCGTCCATCCATCTGTTAGCAGAAGTTTGTTGTTGCTACTCTCCTTAAATAATTTGGATGATTGCCATGAAATTTTACACACACAATCATCACATTGTCTAGTTTGTCCTAAATGAAAATGGTGCCATGCAGACATCCAATATGACAGCTACTGTGACAGTCTTGAAAATCTTATGATCGCTACTCTTTGTGAATGGATGGTCATATCAACATGGAGTTTTCACTGAAAGACTTCTTATGATTTCTAGTTGGGCCTAAATGAAAATGGTGCTGATCTTACTTTTAATATGGCCACCACAATGGTAATGTTGAAAATGTTGTTATCATTACTCCTCCTGAATGGACGGTTATATGAACATATTGATTTCATTAAAAGGCATCTTATGATGTCTAGCTGATCCTGATTTAAAATGGTGTGATCTGATGTCCATTATGGCTGCCATACACTACTTCTGGATGGATGGTCATATCACCATGGGGTTTGTCCTAAATGAAAATAGTGCAGATGTAATGTCTTATATGGCCACCACAATGATCATTTTGAATTTTTTTTTATTGCTACTCATCCTGAATGAAAAGTTGCCATGAGGTTTACACCAGATTTCTTTTGTTTTGCTTGTTCTAAATGAAAATGGTTCTGCTTCTAAATCGGATAGGACAACCACAGCAGCCATCTTGAAAATATTATCACTATTCCTTCTGAGTGGGTAGTCGTATCAACATTGGGTTTAGTGAATGAATTCTTGTGATGTCTTGTTGGTTTTGTTACATATGTCTATAATTGTGTGTTTGACCTTGACCATGATTCTGGATTGTAAGGGTCGTTTGTAAAAACCATACTACATAGCTGTCTTTTGTCCATTATCGTAGATTATACTTTAAGACCATGATCATATATAAACATGTTTATTTGGATTTGAGTTCAGGCCCTTATTTTTCCCATGGAAGTTATATTGTGTGTCTGACTTTTATCATTTTATTTACTTAAATTTAAGTTCAAGGCCTGAACTTGTTTACAAATTTGATGGGAAAATGACCCACATTCCGGTCATCTTATCGTGTCTTTGGTTTTTATATAAGGTTGAGGTTGTGGAATCATTTTTAGTTGTGTTCAGATATAATTTATGGGGAATTATTATTTAAATAATTCATTGGAAATATGCTCATTAATGTCTGGATTAAAATTTGCATTGGGATTATTGAGGACTCATTCAATGATATTCTGGATTGTATCATTGTCATACATCAAGGCTTTTGGTACATCAGCACATTCCAGATTCATGGAATTTGGAACTTTCTGTACTTTTGGACTTGTGATAGAACATTTAAGGTAAATTGGGGTTTAATTCACGATACTTTAAGGTCCTCTTTAATTTTTCTTTTATAACTTAGAAAATTAAATTGTTTGTTGAAATTTATCAAAACTTGTTGTTTTCACTTTCACATGTTCCTATATTCCTTATTAATGCTTGTCATATTAATATAGTTCATAGATGATGCTTCTCTGTTTACAACTCATTTAGTAAACAAAAGGTCAACTAAACTCTTTAAGTTTTTTTAATTAAAATTAGTAGCAAGGATTACAGTGAAGCTCATGCAACCATATTGTTATTATATATCTTAAAAGTGTTTTGGTCATTAATACCATTTCTTGTTGGAGAAATTTCTTTCAAATGTCAAAGTGTGGATAGGTATGGATATAAAGAGAAAGGTCCCATGGGAAACTCACCTGAATATTTCATGTATATATTAGGTGTACGTCTGTGTATGTATGTCACACTTATTGTGATCTCACCTCTGTCTGCATGGGTTCAAGTCTCGGGCTCAGCCAATGTGGCAATATGGGTATGTGAGAAAGCTTGCCAGTAGCTCTTCGTGGGTCGGTGGTTCTTTCTGGGGATTTTTAAATACGTGTTCTTCCTCCACCATTTATACTGGCCACTATGGATAGCCTATCTTGTGCTGAAAAGTGGCATTAAACCCTATAACAACAACTGTTACAACACTTGTTGTCATATTCCAACAATACAGTTGTACATAATAAAACGAGGAAATAAGTGCCTTCTTTTTCTCTCTCTGAATCATTAAGCCGTGGGGACAGTTATTTCCACAAATCTTGATTACAAGTAACTTTGGGTGGCCTAACAATCACTGGGACCAGACAATTGATCAATAGGCAGTGGCTACCAGGCATCGAGAACACTTGCACAATCAAGGTATTGGGTTAGAGATCAGATCAAACCTGCACATTCCTAGTGATCCAACTGCAGGAACAGAGCCTGCATTTATGAACACTACTTAGAAGGAGATCCAACTGGTCTTCCCTTTCAACCCTTTTGTTTCTCATTTCAAGAGAGAAATCGTGGATGTGTTCACTATGTCCCACTGCAAGTACAGGAGCTGAGGTTCATAGACCACCACATATTAGTCAGGAGAGGTCATCACAGAAGGAGTGTTAGCCCACCTTCTGATACAAGATTTGGAACCACTCTGGTGGCCTAGTGGTTAGAGCGTCCACCTCGGAAGCAGGAGGTCATGGATTCGAACCCTGGCAGAGTCATACCAAAGACTTACAAAAATGGTACTAACACCCTGCCTTGCTAGGCACTCAGCATTAAGAGGTTAGTGTTTGGACTGGTATGCCTGGTGTCAGGATAATGTGACTGGTTGGGACATCAAGCTGTATGTTTGTGGCATGATGCACCAGTGCTAGACATCACTATAAACTGCCACACTACAGGCATTATAGCAGTATGACTGAATTTTTTTAAAGCTACATTAAATATCCTAATCACACACACACACACACAAGGTTTGCGAAGGAAAATGAAAATTCTCATCCTTCAGACTAAGCACCAATTAGGGATGGTTCACTTGCTCTCCGTGAACAGTCACAGAACATCTATGTCTAACTTATCTGCCTTTCCCCCAGAGACTTGTGTATCCAAAAACAGTTTGGATCAGGAAGATGATAATGCCTTGTCAATCATAGCAGCCTCTCAGAAATTTGCTGATGATCAGGAGGGGATGGTGTACCCTCCATTTCTAGGTCTCCAAACTCCTTCAACCAAGCATTTCACTTCTTTGAAGAGAAGATATAGTCATTCAGCAAGGCCATAATATGCCTTTGGAATCAACCTAAAGGGAGAGAATGCATTAGCAAACAGTTGATCCCAACTCAGGCTGAAGGTGTTCACTGGCTAAGCTTTTTGGTCTGGGAATGCTACAAAAACATAAACAGAAGCTTCACGAATTTCATGCCAACAAGTCCACAAAATGTTTCCCTCATAGAATAAACACAAACTCTGCATTGTCTTGATGTAGAGGCCATTTTATTAGGTCTACCTTGCCTATTCTGGACAAACTGTCCACACAGGTATTTTCTTCCTGGAAGGTGACGAATTGAGTGTATAATCCATTCCAACTCTGTTGAGCATAAAAGATTCAAGACAGAAACAAGGATCATTTATTACCTCCTTGTCATCTGAGGAATGTAACCACTGATGTGTTGTCTTAGGAGACCATGGTACAAGGCCCTTTTAAGTGATATCTGCACCATTTCAGTATGAAGAACACAATCCAAATTGTTTGTGTAGGTTTGTGGTTTTGACACCATTCATAAGCAAATGATAGGTTCTATACACGGCAGTCATTATCTTTGGTGCAGGAAGACCCCAGGAAAAACCTGGGAAAAGCCACTGACTCAATGGATGCAGCTGGCAAGCTTTCTCACACCCGTGTTAATGTGTAGGGGCATCTGATCATGGAACCAGTGGTCCTGGAGAATGTATTATTTCTGATTCTTAGTCTTTCCTCTCTGTGAATCTGATGTGCCATTGTACAGATAGGAGTAGGGTTCAAGGGCATGCAGAGGAACTCCCATTAGAATTCTTGACACATCAGGAGCTACTGAAAAGTTGACCCTGCAGAAATTTGATCTGACAAAGAATCCATGTGTTGTTTCCAGATTGCCAAGACAAAAAAATGAAGTGGATGTAATTGGAATCTCAGTATGGATACTAAGTCCCCTGTGGAATTCAAGATTCCCAGAACTGGGACGTAAAGGTGGATTGGCAAGGAGGTCTTGCCTTGTAAAGTCCTCAGCAATCACAGGATTTTGTGGGTTTTTTTCTGGGAGAACCTGGCATTGATCCTAAAAGGAAAGGAAATTCATTTCTCTGTCTACATAGTCCTGAGAAGAAATGAGATATGAGATAGGTTGAGAATAAGTCCAAATGGAGTCACTACAGACCAACAGTGGGTCATATTATATGATAGGGACTGTTTGCTGATGTTGTACAGCAGTCAGTTGTCAATGTACTGGATGTGTTCAGTCCCCAAATATTCAAGTGTGCAGCTACTAATCCCATAACTCCAGTTAAGACCCTTGGCAATGAGGCTTGCCTGAACAGCCTGGCTCAGAACTCAATACACGTACCTCCTTTCGGATAAGAAACCAACAATATTTATTGTGCGTGGAGATGAAAGATCACAATGTGGAATATCATCCTGGAGATTAAAAGAAATTGTTCATTCTACAAGTTTAATAGTGTTCTGAACTGAGGCTACAGTTCTTTCATGAAGGTTTTCTCTCACAGAATTTTAGGCATGGATGAGCTATAATCAACCTTAGAATCCCACCTTTTTGGGGACCAAAAATAACTGGGAGTAGAATGTTGGTGCCTGAATTATTTTAACCCTTTCAACTACACCCATCTGAAGAAGGATGTGCTCCTCTTCTTTTAACATGATTATATTTGGCTAATGCAAGAGAATGGGGGTCCTTGAGAGAGGTGCAAATATTGTGAATCACAGATGTAAACACTCCTACATCATGGAAAAGGGCCCACCAGTCTTGCATGATGCTTGACGATGACTGTGAAAGGTGGGTCATCGAACAACAGCGTGTCTTAAAAAGATATGTGCACTTCAGATGAGGCAAGATGTCCCTAGGACCACCCACCCTCACCATTTCTTGTGAAAGGGGGAGGAGATAGTAGTCATTATTGACTTGCCCTTGACTCTCCAGGATCTCCATCTCAAGTATAATTAATATGGAGTGAGCTTATAGGAAGAGGGGCTACTTTGCTTTTGTGTTTGCATGCCCTTCATTGGATATTGGCTTGATCAGGCTGTATTCATTTATTATCCAGTTGCAAAGGGCCAGTAACTGATGCAAAGGGACCTATGTTGGAGATGCAGTAGCAGGAATGAGACCACTTAATAAGTCTCTGACTCCAGTAGTGCAGCCCTAATAATTGTCCAGTGTGCCATCTCTGGAGGTGGAGAAGCTCCACTGACAGTGCCATGGCTGTAGACAATGTGTGCCTTGGTGTCTTCATGCAGCCTCCAACAACCACCGCAAGTCAAAAGCAGATAATAGTTCTTCCTTCCGAAGACTGGAAGTCACTGAGAACAGATCAGCATGTGATGCTTTAGCCAATCAGGACCTGGCCTTTGATTTAAAAGAGAGTCAAACAAACAGCCCTGATAAATACCCCTTGCAACAATGTGGCATCCAAAGGTTAATGGCCAGGATGGAAATGAACCCTATACTGGAAACTCGTACTAAAGGTTGCGGTGAGGAAAGAGGGACAAAACACCCCATATTTTGCCTTGCCCATTATCTTTCTTCCATCCTCCGCACAAGTTCCCTCACCATAGATGAGTGAAGAAGCAAGAGCACTGGCCCAAAAAGCCTCTCTAAACTTGAGGAAAAAATATTGTGTCACATGAGCACATAGGTTTTGGGCAATGTATCAGGCGGAAGGAGGCAGTATCACTCATTAGTGCCTAGATTGAATCTCCCATGTGTTGCTTTTGACAATTTAAAAAAGAATGAATCTTTGAGTCAGTTTTAATTGAATATCTTGCAACTTAAAACCATCTTTCTATTTGTAGTCAGTGCAGAGAAGAAGTGAATTACATGTTTTATAAATGTGGGTGAGGGGAGATGTAATAGTTCAGTTCCAATTCTGTTTCCCTGGTTATGTCAGCTAGATCTCCTTGCAGAAGAAAAGACTTCATCAGTACTTCTGTCCCTGATAGAGATTCAGTCTCAGTAACTTCTGTGCAGGGGATATACTTCGTTGCCAAGTAAGGGCACTTAAGTTCTGTTTGGCAGTTACTAAGCGAGAATGAAAGATACTCATAGGTTAAGGGGCTCCGCTGATATTTTGGCATCCACCATCTCTAGATAGAATTTGCTCAAACCATCAACAATAGATTATTGGTCTCTCACTCAGAGAGACCTCTCATTCAGGTTTATAGCATACCTTTTCTTTTTACCCTCAGTCCTTATCAAACCTTAAGCAAGTTAAGTTTTGTCTTGTTTCAGTTGTTACTGCACAAACAGTGACCAAGACTGCTACCTGTTAAAACAATATTACAGTGAGAGTAATTTTTTCACTTTTTACTCCCTTACAGACCATCATCCTCCCTCATTACTGACACATTCAGATAAACAATAGAGTCTTATATGTATTACTGATATTAAGATGTAGTGGGGGGTGTTTAAAACTTTTTAATTGTATAATATACTTACCTGTCATTATTAGATGCCTTCTTCCAAATCCACTTGTTAGTCATGGTCCTAGAAAAGAATGAGGAAGCACACTGCCAACAATGGCAAGTCAGACTGGGTTAGTGAACATGCTTTATGAATTTCTAACAGGAGGATAGTGCATCTAACATGAATGAGGTTTATTCATTGTGAAAAGAGTAAGCTAAACAGTAGTGACCGGGGAAAGTATTACATAATTAAAATTAGCCCCCCCCCATACATAGTTGACCTTTAAACTTCTGCTTAAGCTCCACAAGACAGAATTGGGCCAGTTTTGAAAGAAGCTATCCTGGCATTGATGCTGTTCAAGCTTGTATAATATATACCATTACTAAAAAGAGACAAGTCTTTACAAAACTATAATTTGCTCAAAACTTTCAAACAGAAAATGGCAGAAGTTTGACAGAAAGAATAGCTCAAGACTTTTCAAATTCATTTGGATATGGCCACTTTTCAAAACATACACAACCAACCTCAAACTGTATTTTTTTAATATCAAAACCAGCTGAACAGAATTTGAACAAGTTTGACAGAAAACATCCTAGTTTGACAGCCTTTTTCAAATTTAGTGTATTTAAGAACCACAAACTCAGCATCCATTACTGAAAAAAAAGGCCAAAGAGAATTTGATTACATGACAATGAAAATCATTCTGGCATAAAGGCTTTTCAGTTTTTGTTCATATAATGACAATCCATTATCAGATATGCCTACCATTACTAAAAATAGAAGAAACTTTTTTTAATGTCAGAAAGCATGACACTAAACCAAGATTTGTTGGTCAGCTATCCTTGTAATTTGCTTTTTTCCTAGATATGTCAGTTGAGTAATCTCAGGCCCACTTGGGCCTCTTGTTAATGAATAATATGGAGAATCAACATAAATGTAGACAAAGGTTGTTTATAATATTTATTTCTTTATGTTTCAGTTTGGCAGGTAGAAATTCCCTAAAACGCCATCAGTTGCACAAGCACCCAGAGATGTTTGATGCTCAAGCAGTTCAGAAGTATTCCAAGACTTTGGTTTGCCACATATGTGGGCTAGTCCTCAAAAGTCGAGGTGGCTTGAAGAAACACCTTTCAAGGACTCATCAAGATGGCAAAGAATTAAAGTGCAACCATTGTTCCCAGACTTTTCAGTCTGCTAAAATTTATCATAAACACTTACTTCATGTTAAACATGAGGAGCTTAGGAAACAAAGCGTGGCTAATAAAGAGGATGAGTCATCCAAGCAGAATTCAGTATTGGATAAAGACAATGAAGAGGAGAATAAACGCTTTATCCCGTTGACATCTACTGACAGAGGTATCAACCAGTTGAGAGATATCTGTAGACGTTATCGTATTGAAGAGAGATTGTGCACTGATGGTCTCCCTCACAAGTGTATTCTCTGTGGCAAAAGGTTTCGGAAAGTGAAGTACTGCAATCTTCATATTCGTCGTTACCATATAAGAGATGAGCACAAACCTCTGCGATGCAAGGTTTGTGGTGCTGGATTTGTTTTGATGAATGAGTTTAAGAACCATGCCCGAGTTCATACTGATATTCGACCTTATCAATGTAAAATTTGTTCAAAGCGTTTTAAACAGTCCAACCATTTGCAGGATCACTTCAAGAGTCACAAAAAGGAGCGTTGTGAAAAATGCCAGATATGTGGGATGCAGTTTAAGGTACGAGGAGCCCTTTCGGCTCATGTGCAGAGACACAGCAAAATCAAACCCTATGAATGTCCTCATTGTCATCAGAAGTTTGTTGACAGAGGCAGCCTCACTCGCCATTTGTCAAATTATTTTAAGGATGGAGCTGTGGCATGTCATATCTGCTTCCAGAAGTTTAATTTCAATTCTGGTCTGGCAAAGCACCTTGATACACACATACTTCAGCGGCCTTTCCCATGCAAATTGTGTGATCAGAACTTTACCTGCTTTACAAGTCTCTATTACCATAAAGTCAGATGTAACCATTTCCTAGAGGAAGACTATGAGGATGCATATAAAAAAGAAACCAACCAAACAAACAGCAAAAAGAGTGAGACTATGTCACCAGAAAATACAGAGGAAATTTTGGAAGCAACTCCAGGGACAAAAGATGGAAATCCTGTTGTAGACACAGGGACACCTGAAACATTGGTTGGAGGAGAGTCTTATGAATTGAATAAGGAGAACAGTAATAAAGAAACAGTAAATGCTGATATGCAGCAAGGGTATAATGTTATAACAGATAGACTGCAAGAAGAAGTGGTGCCTTCCCTAACTGGCTCTTTTTTGGAATTGAGTACAACAGGAGTGTTGGAGGAAGAAATCGGCTTTAGGTATATCAGAGAAGAGGGAGATGAACACTTGCTAATCCTAGATGCTGATGAGGAGTATCTCACTGACATCCTAAAGAAAAAATCAACCTACACACTAATCCATGGTGCCAATGAAAATAGCCCTGGAATTGATGCACCTGCAGACTGTGAAGATTATGTTAGTAAAACCATTGCACCCATGGAGGTAGATGATTCATCTACATCTCAGATGGTTGTACACAATGTATCTGCTGGAGAGGAAGGAGAAAAGTTTGTCAGAACCTCCAGTTTGAGTCAAGACAAAGGTATAGATACAGGGTCAGTAAATGCAGTTCCTGGAATATATTTAGAGGATATTGTGGTAGAGGTAGATGTTCATACTCAGACTGAGACTTTGGGTCTAGATACCTTAGCAAGTAGGGAAAATGATGCTCATACTCAGACTGAGACTTTGGGTCTAGATACCTTAGCAAGTAGGGAAAATGATGCTCATACTCAGACTGAGACTTTGAGTCTAGATACCTTAGGAAGTAGGGAAAATGATGTTCATACAGAGAGTTTGGGTCTACCTACCTTAGGAAGTGGGGAAAATGATGTTCATACTCAGACTGAGACTTTGGGTCTACATACCTTTGGAAGTAGGATAACTGCTCAGACTCAGATAGAAAATGCTAGGGAACAAGTTCCATTGGAATTTGAGATTGAGAAAGATAATGTTCAATCGGTTCAAGAGGAAGGCAGTGCTAAGAGTCTTCCAGAAGATCAGTCCATAATAAAGACACCGGATTTGAATATTATTTATTCAGATCCAGATGCAAATACTGCAGGTTCTATTCCTTCTGAAGATACGTTGTCATTGTCATTGTCTGGTCAGGGTTATACAAAGAATGTGCTAACTAGTAGTTACTCATATATCGATGAAGAAGGGAATACAGTTTATGTCTGCATTACAGAAACTCCGTCAAATAATACAGGTCCATTGGATCAAGAAGTCATCAATGCTGCCATGATGGTAGATGGGGAGTGTGTGATATCCTCCTCAAATCAGATCAGTGCCAGTGGAGAGATTTTCCTGTCAGGGATAGAACACTCTTACACATTAACCACAGCATCAGAAAAAAAACATGTACGGAAAGATACTTATCCGCAGTCAACAAAATTGCAAAATCAGGCAACAGAAAAACACATGCAAGATGTCACCTGTTTCCTAGACATGGTGGATAAGCTGGAAAAACAGGAGACCAGTGGTGAGGTTGTGCCACTCATCACAGGGTCAGACTTTCTCGATAACTTGGCAGAAGGAGGAAATGAGGAAGGACCATCACAACCACCCATTATAAAGAAAACTGCCTCCTCTTCAAAATCCCTAGTCGGGACAAAATCCTTCAAGTGCAGTGTTTGTGGAAAATCATTTGCAAAAGTAAAATATCTAAATCTTCACAAAAAGCGACATATTCCAGATGATGACAGAGCCTTTAAATGCCCGCATTGTTCAAAAGGGTTCAGTCGCTCATCAGAGCTGGAGAGACATATTAATATTCACTCCAACAATCGACAATTTGTGTGTGACATATGTCAGCAGAGTTTCATTCAGAAGGGACACCTGATGACACACAAATTAACCCACACTGGGGAGAAACCTTATAAATGTAAATACTGTAATCAGGGATTTACAACAGGGAGCAATAGAAAAATACATGAATTAAAGCACAGTGGTGCGACATCATATGAATGTACAATTTGTAAGAAAAGTTTCCATCATCGAGCTGCATGGATGACTCATCGAGTTTCACATACAAAACTTTTACAAGTCAGCAAGATTGAAGAAGCAAATGAAGTAATGAAAGATGATGTACAGTCAAAGTTTATTTGTGATATTTGTGGAAAAGTATACCAGTCAAACAGTGGTCTCAAACTGCACATGGATCGACACCAGGAGGAGAAACCTTTTTCCTGCAACATTTGTAGTCGAGATTACCAGTCAAAGAACCTTTTGCAGGAACACTTGAAGATTCATCAGAAAAAGAAATTAGAAGAGAGTATAGCCTGTGAGTTTTGTGGAAAAGTATTCCAGAAAAGGGCATCTCTGTATTCTCATATTAAAACCCACAAGAAAAAAGTACAGTATCGTTGTATTAACTGTGGCAAAGAGTATGCCTCAACTTCATCCTATACTTACCATGTTGCCAAATGTTGTATGGAAAATGAAGATACTGCAAGTTAAAAAAGTAACATTATGAAATTTGTATAATTATATGTGCATATACGCTGTACATATTAGGTTCAATTGAGGCTGCTTTTTTGTATCTGTAGCACAAGAAATTTTGTTTTTGGGGTGGAACAGATTGTGGGTTTAACACCCTGTTTCAGCATACATTGTAGCTGGTATACTTGGTGGAGGAAGAACCATCAAGCCATGGGAAGCTACTTGCAAGCCTTCTCACAAACCAACATTGGCCCAGCTGAGACTCAGTCCCCACGCAGACAGAGGTGAGATGTGTGAGTGATCTGTAAAGGTGAGCACCTTAAAGAACTCGGCCACCCGCATCCCCAAGAAAATGTATGGATGACCCACTGAAATACGAAAAAAGATGCATCGACATGGTATAGTATCAAAATAAACAGCATACACATTGTACATCTTGTGTTCGTGATTTCAGCCCATTACCAGTGATATGTACTTGTACATGTTTTTATCTGGTATTTGTCATTTCAGCTCATTGAAAGTGATACGTACTTGTACATGTTTTTAAATGGTATTTGTCATTTCAGCCCATTACCAGTGATATGTACTTGTACATGTTTTTATCTGGTATTTGTTATTTCAGCCCATTACCAGATATGTACTTGTACATGTTTTTATCTGGTATTTGTTATATCAGCCCATTACCAGTGATATGTACTTGTACATGTTTTTATCTGGTATTTGTTATATCAGCCCATTACCAGTGATATGGTCTTGTACGTTTTTATCTGGTATTTGTTATTTCAGCCCATTACCAGTGATATGTACTTGTACATGTTTTTATCTGGTATTTGTTATTTCAGCCCATTACCAGTGATATGCATTAAATAGGTATTTATTGACAGACTGACTCTTTAGCATGACTGATTATATCAGCATATGTTAGCAACTGTGTAGTTAACAGAGAAATACCGTATGTCATCAATAGGTGATCCACAGACATGTTGACAAGCTGTTTACTGAAAATCTCATAATAAATTAAGATGGTATTATCCAGATGAAATTGTTTAATAAGGCTTTTCATTGCATCTAGACCACCTTAAGAACTGCAAATAAATGAGCTTCTGGAAAGAAATTTGACTGGTAAATATGTCAGATGTAAAGACATCATGGTTTGCTGCAGCCATGATAGGAATTTTGTCAAAGTTGTATTCTTTGACTTGCACATGATAAAGACAGTACAACAAAGCTTGGTAACTTTAAAATTGTCATACTTTTGATTGTTACTTTGTAAAACCCATTCAGATTGCTGTTCCAAACACGAAATTAAAAACGAATACATCAGCAGTATTAATGTCTACACACATTCATTACTGGCTGGGAATAAAGTAAAATGTTCATTTGATTTGATATAAATTTTTGGAGAAACTTTGGCTTTTCTAAATTAGACCCAACTATCTTTGAAAGGCATGACGTTCAGTTTTTAATGGTACTTTATTTCCATTAAATAGCATACACTAAAATTACAAAAAGTTTCAAGTATATTCTTTTTTTCATAAAAGAAAACAGTCACCAAGCCAAATATTAGTCCATCACAACATATGGCCTGGCCCCTTTAGAAATATCAAGGGACCATTGGTCCCTTTTTCCTGAATCTTCCATTAAAACCTGTACATAGAACAGTTGTAGAATATTGTATGTTCAACTCTGTATGTAATATAGCTGTTTTGATTAGTTATTTGAGTTTTTGTTTACCTGTTTTAGTTTGCTCTTGTTCGTTCAGCTCGTGTTGTCAAAATTATTATGCAGTAACTTGGGTCATGGGGAATGGTTCAACCTTGAAAATTCCTGAGAGGTTCCTTGAAAGCTCTTTGAATTTCACAAAAGTTGATTTTATCCTTGAAAACTATTGTAATTTGTTCAAAACATCTTGAACTTTTCTCCAAACTTACTTATCAGAGTGAATACAAAACATCAAAACTGAATAAACTATCACTTTTCAAATGGTTGAACTAACATGTTGCAGAATGATATATCTCGATAATTACTCAGCCAAGTATGAAGAAAATCTATTAAGGGGTTTAGGAAATGTAAGCAAATGAAACAGCTTGAATCAAAACCTTGCCACAATCTTTCTTCAACTAAAAGTACAGTGTATATTTTCTGACTGCGACCTTGACCCTAAGAATGAATTGTCTTTGATTCATAATGAATTACACTAAGAATGATGAAAATCTATCCTGGAAATGAAGGCAGATTAAAATTATTAAAAAAATTAAAACATTGACACATATTTTCTATTCTATTAATGACTTAGAAAATACAGGCAAATGAAGAAAAAAAAGACTTTAATCAAAATCTTTGATCCAGTTTTTTATCACTGTATCCTTGACCCCAAGGTAAAAGGAGTCAGTCAATATGTCATTGAAATAGTTTCATAATGATTTATTCCAAGTCTGATGACAATCTTTCAAGGGATTTAGGAAATATAAATGAAAACCTGCTGACTACATGCATGAATTCTGCAATTTTGTCATAGTTTAAAAAATACACAAGGATAATCCAAGATCACAGATATTTTTGAGGTTTAAAAATAAATTGCTAAACTTTATATTTTTGAAACTTTACAATTACAGCTTAATTTTGTTGTCATTATACTTTTTACTTTTACTGTTGTCATTATACTTTTTACTTTTGCAAAAAACTACCAGTCAGATGATGAATCATGTAAAAATATCACAAGCATCTCAAATCTGTGTGCCATTTCTAGAAAGGTCATTATAGATTTTTTAGAACTGCAGATATTTTTTCCTTAAATGTGTACAGAGTTTGGTGGTTTTGCAAAATATGTGGTAAGCCAGTGTGTGTGCGCGTGTGTTCTGTTTATGCAAAGCTGATATGTACATTGATAATTGTCATCATTGCATACTCCAAGACTGCACACACTTGTCTTTTGTTGTTAAGTGTCCATCATGCACAATTTAAATTTGTTACTAAATTTATGGAGATTATAAGTGATATGTATTAAGAGGTATCACATATGGCTGGTTTCTTAATGTACTATAACATTAAACACATCACCCATACCCAAATCCATTGTAGATTATGAAGATTAAAATGATTAACTGTACTTGTTTTAGTTTATCTGTGAGTCTTGTTGAATCTTTAATTAGAAACTGTATGTTTCATGTTAATAAGAACAGACTGTGCTTTGCTGTTGCTTGTTCTTCCGTATTAACCTGGATGCAGTGGTGCGTCACTGTGGTTCCACTTTTGAGTTTCATATTTTTGTGCAGGGTTGAAAATTTAAAGAAATGGCATCCTACTGATTTTTCCCACTTGTCATGACAAGATTATATGTTTTACGGTAGCTTTAAAGAATCTACAGTTTTCATATTTTGATATCTGGATGATGATGGGGTTGTTTGGGTTTGAGAGTAAACAAGAAGGCTTTACTTCTGACATTTATCTTTGTGAAGATTTTTAGCTTTGCATGGCTATTTCCAATTCCTGAACTTGAGATGTAGAATATTTTTAAGAAAAACAACCAAAAAAACCCCAAAGAAGTAGACTATTTTTGTTGATGTGTTTGATGCATCAAAATAGTATAATTGCACATTCAGAAAATATTGATGCCTACACTACAAAAATTCCTTCATAAATTTCAGGCCAGGAAAAGTTAGTGTCCTTTTGCTATTTCAGGTAAATTTCCCCAGCATACAGAAGCAATGACTTTCATATGCTGTCTGCTTCAGACATAGTTTTCCCAGTTATGTTGAGAACTAATATCAATCCAATTTGTTGAAAGATGCATAAATGTATGCTAACTTTCTCTCCCATTTTAAAGTTAACATGTAGAGCAACCAGAAAGTCTTGCATTGACCACTTTCAGCAGTGCTTCAGAAACCCTGGAGCAGAACCTATAAAGCTTTTGGATATTGATTTTGTGGCCTTAAAGCCATTATTCAGTACATGGTAGGCTATACATGGCAGCCAGCTTATTTGGTGGAGGAAGACCCAACAAACCCACAGGAAGCTACTGGCAAGCTTTCTCACATACATTGGTCAAACTGAGATTTGAACTTGTGACGAACTGAGATGTGTGAAGGCAGGTGCCTTAGACCACTTGGACACTCGAGACCCAACTATAATGCTGTTAAAGGAAAGGAACAATGGTACCTCAGTGGTTAGCATGCTGGACATGCGACGGAAAGGGTACTGGATTAAATCATACCAATGGATCAACGTGAGTCAGCTACCATGGTGTGTCCATGTGCAGAGCACTAAGTCCAATTGCCTTGTACTAAATAACCTGCTACTTTTGTGGTTAGAGCATTTGCCTTGAATGCAGGAGGTTGCAGGTTGGAATCCATGCCAACTCATACCAGAGACTAATCAAAATGGTACTGACAGCTGCCTCACTAGGCACTCAGCATTAAGAGGTTAGTGTTGGGACTGGTTGACCTGGTGTAAGGATAATGTGACTGGGTGGGACATAATGCTACATGTCTGTGGCATGATGCCCCAGTGCTAGATATCACTATAAACTGCCGACATCATATCCATATGAATGATTTTTTTTTTAAAGCTGTTAAAAATCCAAATCACACACACAAATAACCTGCTTGTGTTGTGTGAACCAATCCAAATTAAACCTATGGAAGGAAGCCATAAAAATGAACTATGATGTAATTTTTTACAGGCATCAATGAAAGTTCAGTTTTTGAGTAGCTTATCTGATAAAATCTTTAAGAGTTATTCAACAAAATAATACATTTTGAATGCCAGATTTCTTTTTAGAAGTAGCAAAGCTCCAGTTGATTGGTGAATAATTGGTGCTCATCTACTTATTAGTAGCTATTAAATTTAATTAGACTGGCAAGTTGTAGAGCTACTATAAACCATAGAAAGGTAAACTTTATTAATGGGATGCATTTCCATAAGAAATCCCCATTGACCCAATCTTGGGACACTGTGATGTAAATGTACAAATTTGAGATCAGTTAAATTTTGTATTTTATTATATTTGAAACTTATTGGTTAGATACTTAGATACAACTTTTCCTGGAGATGTGATGACACGGCGTCCTCCAACAGCTCTTGCTGTTACCTTAAACTTTTTATGAAAACTACTTTAATTTGTAATATTTACTGTCTGTACTTGTTATGGTAACGAGACAAACTACAAGCAGTATAGATCCTGATTTGCCGTAGCATGATGCACCTGACGATAAGGGTCTATGCTTTTGTTATACCAATTGCTCCTAATAAACCGTGATCTACAGGCACACTGTATGATGACAGATCTCCATCAGTGCAGTTTACAATTGGACTTGAAAGGGAGTGCATTGTACTGGTAGTTTACACCTAAGGTCAAAACTATGCAGTAATTGTATACATATATTATAAATGGTCTTTGCATTTAGTATGTAGAATTTCTTCCCCATCTTTATCAATAAGTAAATTTCAATTAAATGTCACCATGAACTAAGTTTACTGCAAAAAAACAACCGAAATGACTGCTGATCTTTAGCAGTACTGTAGTACTAGAAAAACATTTTTGGGTTGTTTTTATTTTAACTGGGTGCATCAGCCAAGCGTGTATGCTTTACCTGCAGTACTGTTCCAGTTAGTTTGATGTACCTTAACCTCCCATAAAATTGAACACATCTGAAAGGTACAAGACAAATCTTAACAATTTTCAAGCTTGCTTAGAGTTTCATTACAAGGACATATTAGGGATTAATTATACAGTTTTAAAAATGTTAAAGTTTAATGAATTTGTTCTGTTATCGTAATGTTTATATGCTAAATAGTGTCTCCAGAACCTTGCCAGGTAGTCAATCCCACCTTATCCTTCTACTGTTAAATTGACTAACACCTGTGTGGAACTTCTTCCAAAGTGCTTGCGTGTGAAATAGCTTAAATTTTAATATTAAAACATTATTGAAAATTATACAGATGTCCAATAATAATTTAAACAAGTATCCCTAGAAGGGACTGATGGAGCACAAAGAATTTACAGAAATTCAAACCCTTTTCTTCTTTCAACTGCTTAGTGTTGAAACAATCCCTAACAAGATTTTCAAATCAGCCACTGTGGTGACAAGATTAGATGCAAGAATGGCTTTGTTTCATTTAAGACCAACTAGACACTAGGATAAAAAGGTATGGTATTACCATATACTGTCTGTCTGCTGTATTTTCTTAGGTGATATGAACCACGGTACTTCTTCACTCTATTGGTACTTTCATCATGGAAATTCCCAAGTAATCTTGTTATGAATTCAGTGACAATAAAAGCAGGTCTTTTATATTTCCTGGAACTTTTTTCTCCAAAACTTATTATTTAAGATAGCTGTGTTTGTCACAGATCATTTTCAAATATTACAAATACATGTATAATTATGAATCTCTTGTCAAATCTTTGGCATGTGTCACGCATGCTAACATTGCTGCAGAATGAGATATTGTAAAACCAAATACAACTTTTGGAGAAATTTATGATTAAAGGAAGGAACCTTTACAGGACTGAGACTTGGCCTAAGACGTTCAGAGTTTTTTCTGTTTAAAGTTTACCTTATTTCTCTAGTCCACAAAATATTTTCTCATTTGACGAGTCGGTTTGTATTTTATTACTTTATTTGTTTTAAAAAAAACTCTTGCCAAGGTATTGGCATCCATTCAAAGCTTCCCTGCCTGTAGTGGACTATAGGCTTCATTGTTGAAACTTCCTATTTTTATTGATTGTTCCAGTGGCCGAAGTGGTTAGAACATCCGTGGATGTGGAAGGTCATGCGTTCCAACCTCAGCTGGGGCCTACTAAAAGATTTATAAAAAAATGGTACCAACAGCTGCCTTGCATGGTATTCAACATTAAGAAGTTAGCAATAGGACTGGGTGGCTTGTTGTCAGGACAATGTGACTTGGTGGTACATGATGCTACATGTCGGCAGCATGATGCCCCAGTGCTAGACCTCACTTTAAACTGCCTCAATGCAGGCATCATAGGGATATGACTGAAAAATTATTAAAACAATGTTAAAAATTCAAATGAACCACACATGCTCCCATTTTTATCAAGAAGCACTCAAGTGTCAAGACTGTCTTTCACAGGGTATCATCATATAAGCTATTAATTGTAGGGTTCAGTGTTCAGACTTCCTATCTTTATCAGTAAGCTCTCTAATGTCGGGGTGTCAGCTATGGAGTAAACTTAATCATGACATCCCACTTTAGTTACAATGTTTCGATGACAGGTTATACCACAATACATAGCTATTTCACTGACCATTTAATGGGGGGTGGAGGTTGCGATTTTCTTTAGAGCTGTGGTATTTCCTTTTCTCATAAGATAATATGGTGTTACTTCACTAAAAATAAGAGAAAGATATTATTTTTACCTCTAGTATTTGAGAACTTGAAATTTTGTTAAAAATCCAAACCCCTGCCCCAGAAAATTTAAATTGTTGGTCTGCTAGATAATTGCAGTATACTGTGGTATGTATTGCAATATGTTAAAAAAATATGGTGGTATAAAAAAAATCATGGTAGCCAACTCCACTTTATATCCTTGGTGAAAACCCTGTCTGAATATGGTCATCTGTCAAGTAGCTGCAATAACAAGAATTTCCATAATGTCAGATCAGAATACTTTTCATTTTTGCCCAACTAGACAATCATGGGAAGTCTTCTGGCAAAAATCAGTAAGACTTTCTGTTTCAGATAAGTAACAATTCGATTCCCCAAGACTGCTGCTATAGTGTCCATTTTTGACCTTGGACTAATGGGTCATTATAAGGAGACTTCTTGTGGAAACCCGAAGTCAATACGTCTTTCCTTTTCAAAGGAGTAGCAATAACAAGTTTTGTTCAAGATGACAGTCATAACAGCCATACTGAATGTCAAATCAGAAACATTTTCCTTTAGGACCGACAAGATCTTACAAAAGGTTTTCTGGTGAAAATCCAGTCATATTCTTCAATAGTCATATTGACAATCTAGGAATAGTGATAACGAGATCTTCAAGATGGCCATTGTGGCAGCTATATTGGAGTTTGATTGGCATGTTTCATTTGGGACCAACTAGGCATTATAAGTCTTCCCAGTAAAATTTCCATGCTGATATATCTTATTGTTACGGAGAAATAATTCTTTAGATGGTAGCCATATTGAATGTCACATTGGCTGCAATTTTAATTCACTACCTACTAGACCTCACAGGAAATCTTTCTGTGAAAAGCTCATGTTAACATGTCTAGAGTAGCAATAACTAGATTTTCAAAACAGAATCCATGGCAGTCAAAGTTATGTCCAGGACACACCATTTAAGAGGAATAACAATAGACAAGATGGCTGCCATGGTGGCCATCAGATAAGCAACATTTGAATTTAGGACCTGCCAGACATCATTAGAACTTGTTTAGTGAAAATTCCATGGTGGTATCTGTTCAGAAGTACCAATAAGATGTCTGTTGCATCATCTGCATTTAGGATCAACTAGACAACATAAGAAGTCTTTCATTGAAAACCCCATGTCAGTACACTTTACTGTTCATCAGGATTGAAATGACTGGTCATCATGCATATCTGATGTTAATTAAGCTTCACAGCATTCCATAAAATATGCAAGAGTAGGTATACATACATGCCAACCCCTGACAAGGAAAAAGTGTAATCCAAGTGGACAAAATGAGTAATCCACATATAACATGTTAAAAATTCACTGAACAACAATTTATTTGCCCCTCTCATCTTTTAACATCCTTTACTGCTTAAAGTTTTCATATGTAACACTTTTAGCTTTAGAAAGCAACAGATTATCATGCTGCATTTCAAAACACTTTGTACCGGCTGAGACCATAAATGTTTTGCACACCAGTAGAGCACTAAGTACTGGGTTACTACTGATCCTGGATATGAATTCAGTTTTATTTTTGTTAACAATACTGAACAATCTCTCACAGTCAGTGTTAGGATGGTAAAGAACCAACATTCCTTTCATAACCTGACAAAGAAGAGGAAATTTATATCTTCCAGTGACTGGGTCTTTTAGCTGGGAAATAAGATGCCATTGCATATCAACTCTATCTGCATTAAGTATATTGTCAGGTTGAATCCCAACTTTATACTTCAGGAATTCTCCTAGTCTACCTGTGTAATTTTCGCATGCAAGAACAAAATCATCAAATATTGTTCTGTGTTTAGCAGAAGATATTTCACTTAATATTGCTAAAGCCATGAAAATTGGGCCGTTTAGTATTGCCACAGAAGGGAGTAGTGATTATGATGACAAAAAGTTGCACCCAGTATGTGTTAGATACTTCGACAATGAAAAGGGCAAAGACAGGAGTGTTCTTTCATTTACAGAACAGTAAATTCCACTGGAGAAAACATTTTTGATTTGCTTGATAATGCTTTGAAGAAACGTGACATAAGTTGGCAGAACTGTATGGAGTCTGTAGCTGATAATGCATCAGTGATGACTGGAATTCATAAAGGAGTTGCATCCTATATTTTGAAAATGTCCCCGTCATTTGATGCACCTTGTTGCTGGAAAGGCTGCTGATAAATTAGAAATAGATATTTGTCATTTGCTAATTGATATTTACTACTATTTGGAGAAAAGTAGTAAAAGGAAACGTGCTCTAAAGTTGTTACAAGATCAGTTTGATCTTGAAGACTATAAAGTAATAAAGCATGTGTGTAGAAGATGGTTATCCCTTGGCAAATGTATTAGCTGTTTACATGAGCTTTGGACAGCACAACACGCTTTCTTTTGAACTGAAAGTGAATCTGCAGAGAAAAACCGGGGATAAAAGTGAAGAAGAATAGCACAAAAGCAGAGTCTGTTATTGTAAGTCAGAAGAGAACAAGAGATGAAAGTATGGATAGATATACTAACAATAAATATAAATCCATGGAATTTTTATTTGAGAGGCCTATATCTATCCAGGTTGAGGGCCTCCAGGCTCAGACCAAGATTGTGAAAGATAAATGTTGTGACAGGAAACTTCAACCCATTGTTAGTAAACTAAATCAACCAACTGGATCTGGTTCTTCAGAGGATAAATTGAGTACGAAGCATACTGGATCTTCTCATTCTTCTAAGGGCAAAACTAGCAAAATGGATACTAAGAAGTCACAGAAAGAAACAGAATCTGTTCACTGTTTGTAAGAATCAATGTGTGAGATGGTTTTTAAAAAAAACTTAATCCAGTTACAGAGTTGTATTGCTTATTTATGAAGAGTGCCATTCCAATGATGCAGCAAATGTTGTCTTACAGAAAGAGGAATGATGTATTCATATTATGCACAAAATTCTGCCAACCAGTTGTCAGATTTGCTATTAAGGTTTATTAAGCCAGAAATCATTTCATCAGACAAGCTTTTAACTGATATAGATTTTCTTGATAGAGCAAACCAGAAAGAAAATGACGACTTGCTATTGGTGCAGAAGCAAGAGAATTCATAGAACACAATTCTACTCTTGCTGTGAAGGTGTTTGATGATAATGTTAGAGATTATTATGCTACAGCCTGTGATTACATGCTCAGAAATTCCCATAGGGAGATGAAGTGCTTTTAAATGCTACAGTTGCTGACGTAAATAAGAGTCAAAAAGCTTTAAAAGTGTTAGATTCTTTTTCAAGAGATATCCCTTTCTACTGCCACCCTTGTCAAGCAACATCCATTTGAACAAAGGAACGTGGTCTGCTACCGCTAGTCTGTGTTCTATTAAGAACTCAGTAAATAACTCTGCATTTATAACATCCATGTCTGCGCTAGAGTTCTACTGTAAACAATTAGTTACCTTAGTGTTGGAGTTGGCAAGACAAGCTAATTTGACGCTTCTTTGTTTTCAAGGGTTTCTCCACATCAAATTTACCACCATGACCAATATTAAAACAGTTTCCACACAGCCTGCAATGGGCATGATGCTGCCCTAGAATGGAATGCTGTATTAAGTCATTATGTATTCATCTTTGAATCTTTGTAGAATTCGTGTTTTTTCTGATCCATCTGTGAAATTATTGGAAGACTTAGTGCCAAATAAAGTCTTTTGGCACAGCCTGCAATGGATGTGATGCTTCCCTCAAATGAATTGCTGTATTAGGTCATTCATGTGTTCATCTTCGGAGGATTCTATTTTTTTTTTTGTTTTGTTTAGTTTTTGTGTTTTTCTAAGCCATCTGTGAAATTATTTGAAAGAAAATATTTTTGCTCTAACATGCATCAGCGAAAATAAATTTTTAGTGCCAAATACATGTACCTATTGACTTGTTCTATACCAAATATGAATTAGAACAAAGAATTGGCGAGCAAAGATTAAAAATTAGAAATTTTAAACTAGTTTGTTTTCTCCTCACTAAGCATTCAAGGTCAAAAGTTTAAAAGTAGAACCAGCATGTTTCTTGGAAATAAGATAGCTGCTATAAATTTAACATAATACTGATAGGAAAGTGCATACAAGTCTATGGACAAACATACTCTTATATCATAGTTGCGTAGAAGCCATCTTTTCTAGAATACAGTGTGGGATTAATTGAATGTTAATAAAAACAAGAAAACAAATTATTAGTATTTCTTGAATGGGATGTAACAAAATTGCATAATCCATATACATTAACTCGTAAGGCGTAACTTAGTGAAAAAAAAAAGTAATGATTATGCCAAAAGAGTAATGGTTGGCATGAATGGGTATATTCATAAGACTCTCTCATCCACTTCCACCAAAATTACAGGAGCAGACATGTAGCATCAGATCCCACCCAGTCACATTATCCTAACACCAGGCCAACCAGTCATAGCACTAACCTTAATGCCAAGCACCTTGTGAGGCAGCTACTAGCATCATTTTATTAGTGTTGGGTACGATTCGGCTGATGTTTGAACCCATGACCTCCTGCATCCGAGTGGTCTAAAAATTTGAGAATATTCTTGAAAATGTGACTGCTATGTAAGAATAGCCTAATAATACTTTCCTTATTGGCCATTTATAGCAAATGTATATGACCCATTTCCAAGAAAACAGATGGGTTTCTTCAAATATGAACTTTTCCTCAGATTAATGACATTGAAAAGCTAGTTAATTAGCAGACCAGTTGATACTTTTAAAGAAAATGGTGCCAGATGTTTAGCTAAACGGTGCAAGTTGTGGGTCTGTTTGCTCTATTAATTAATCCGAGCAAACTGCATATACCCAGCTCTGCATGCAGATTATGCAACAGAAAATCTAGTGCAGTTTGTAATTGGACTAGATTTATAAGAGAGTCAATATGGTTATTTTATATCTTGGAAAAGCACAAACTGTATGGCACACATTTATGCAAACTGCACTGGAATGTTGTGGGGTTTAACGCCATTTTTCAGCACACGATAGGCTATGCATGGCGGCCAGTATTAATGGTGGAGGAAGAACCCGGGAAAACCCCAGGAAGAACCACCGACCCACGACAAGCTACTAGCAAGCTTTCTCACATACCCAGCACTGGAATGTAACAAATATAGTAACATCGTCACAAAATGTGGCTGAATGAACAGACGGTAAAACAAAAAATTAATTTCAAATTTCATTTGCAAATTAAGCTTGAGTGAATACTCAAATACCAATTCTTCACTAAACTGTGTATACATACAAATGACACTTCTCATTAACCATTATAACTTGAAACCTTTTCCCTACCAATTAGCCCATTTGCTTTACACTATGAATTTGGCCAAATGACTTTTCATGCAAGCAGGAGTTTTATGAATAATGCAAAACATGGTATCAAAAGTCTGCCATCCCGTTTTTAAAATTCTGTGCATAGCTTGTGCATTACTATGTGTAGAAGCTGAGCCACCATACTACCACATCCTGTCATGAAATGTGACATCTTGCCTATGAACTAGATGGTGCATCATCACTACCTGTAACAAATGTAACAATCTGAACTTAGGACTGAATACCAGCAGCTCACCTCCAATACACTGTATCTCAAAATATTCAAATACATGTTACCAGGGTGCGAAATATCGAGGGAGTGGTGTATAAGACTTCCAATGCACATTTAATGCTATGCAAGCATATTTACTTTGTAAAACGTTTCTCATAACTTGACCATTTTGCACCTATGCAACAAACTACCACATATGCCTGCATACGAGTTGGCAATCGTTTTATTTAAAACTGAAAACTGATTCATGTCAGGATCATTATCAAAGTGTGATGCAAAATATTTCATAAATCTTCGGGTAATGTTGGAAACTAAAGTTGTTGATATGTGAACAAAATACCAGAATATCATCATCGTCGTTTTCATGATGCTATTCACATGGTTCCCACTATGTATTAATTTTATTACAGAATTCAATACACATAGATCGATAAGTTGACAAGTTATTTGCGATATATTCCACTCAATAATCTTTATAATCGACTATAACTGGTCAACAAGTCACCCATTACATATATTTAATTTGCAAAGTATACCCCTGGGTCAAAGATAAATTAGCTTTTTGCAGCCATAAAAAAAAAAAAAATAAAAAAGGGAGGGGTCTTGAGTGTATACAGCAACTACAGCCGACTACAGGTCAATCTGTTTACTTCTTGTAGCGTTATTTGTTATGTTTACTGAACATAATATTTTTACTACAAGTTGAGCATTTGTTGGAATTTAAAAAAATTTGATATAATAAAGAATGATTGTTTATATTATCCACATGTAATATTGATTTGTATCATTTTTTGAGTATCTTGATCGAGCTACTTGACAAACTATTGTCACTGATACAGTGATACTAATACAGACACATTCTGCCTTGTACTAATAATGTAGGTACAACTAAAAACTTGTATCCTGAAAAACAAAAAGCGAAGACTGAGAGTTCATACCTTTTATTCTTAAATCACACGGGATGGCATACACATACTTAACAATTATTTTTACTCAAATGTACACCTCACACCCGTTTTAAGACGCACTTGTCTCACATTTTGAGGACTTATGCATCACAACTGCAAAGACTCTACCAGGCAAAGAATGTCTGCAGCAAAACTGTGAACAAATTGCAAATTTTTGTTTAAAAATGAATTTTTATATACATGTGAATAATAGAGTTTATTAATGCTCCATAAAAGCACAGAGAAAAAAAAATTGCATAATGTTCTCCAACTGGTTATGTTGTACAAAATTCTAAGGAATATATTTGGATTAAACCTTGGTTCAAATAGAAAATAAGAACAGTTTGGTGTCATACTGAGAAGAAAAAACCCCCACATGAAATAACCTTAGCATGTTTCTTATATAGATGCAAGTGCAAAACAAAGTTAATGTTATGACCATTGACCATTAACCAGGTGTCGTGTCTTAGAAATTGTCAAGATATACTCAAGTGCTACAAAATTTAGTTGAATCTATATAAGTCGTGTGTTTTTAAAAATTTAAAATCTGTTAGCAAGCCACATGCCAGTACAAGATGACCACAATGGTGCCATGTTGAAGGTAAGCTTGTTATCAACTACATTCAGAAACACTTAACAAATTGCTGCAATAGTGTTTTACTGTAAACCTTATGTCAACAGACCACTGTTCAGGTGAAGTATCAATATAATATTATCAAGGTGGACATTTTGGAAGTTAGAGAAGCAGCATTTTAATACAGGAATAACTTTATATTGAATGAAAGAAATTTATTTTTTATATGTTAGTATAATATCAACAAAATATATAGTTAGAAGTGTTTTAATGTAAACTCCATACTGATATGACCATTCACTTAAAAGCAGTAGTGATCACATTTTCAAAATGGTCGCCAATGATTGGCATTTTCATTCAGGACAAACTAGATATTATAGACCACCTTTTGATTAAATGTCCACGTCAACATGGCCATCCATTCTGGAGTAACATTAACTAGATATCAAGATCCCTTACTGGATTAACATCGGCACTGCTATCATTTAGTACTAACAGGGCATCACAAGTCTTTTCGTGAGAACTCCATATTACGACCATACATCAAGAGTAGTAGTGATAAAATGTCAAGACTGTCATGATCAGCTATTTTGTATATCAGATAGGCATCATTTTCATTTGGGATGAACTGTACAAGAATTCTTATGGTGAGATGTGATAACAAGATTTTCAAACTGGCTGCCATGGAAGCCATACATAATATCAGACTGGCACTATTTTTGTTTAGAACCAACTATCTCAAGCATTCGTCTGGTGAAAACCTCATTTGATATGACTTTCCATTCAGGAGGAGTAGCAATACAATTTTCAAAATGGTTGCTATGGTGGCCATCTGGATATCAGACTATCACAATTTTTTTTTCAAGACCAAGAAGAAAACAATCTTTTAATCAAAACCCATCTGTTCAGGTGTAGTAAGGACAAGATTTTCAAGAAGGTCCAAGTAGCAGCCATATTGAATAAGCCAGTGGTACCATTTTCATTAATGATCAACCAGAACTTGACATGAATGTGTGCATCAAGTTTCTCAGCAATCCTCCAAGTAGTTTATGAATAGTGATAATAAGCCTGTGCTAACAGATGGACAACAGGCCATCCCATAAGCTCTCCTTATCTGTCACACCGAGTGGTGGAACTGTCATTCAACAATGCAGTACATGTATTTGCACGATATGATCGGAAACCATATGTATACAATCTGAATATACTATGAAACAGTTTGGAACAGATTACTTTTGTTGTGTGCTAAATGGAGCATTTAGGTTTTACTTGGTACTGTGCCATGGAAGGTAACTTCTTTTGAATTAAGCAATCATTACAAATAATTTTTTCTAATCAACATGTAAGGGAACTGATAAATGCATCATGATTAGATCTCATCTATGGCAAGTAACTTCATTAAAAAATCACAACACAACATACAATTCTTCAAATACACTTGTGAAGAAATTGATAAATACTCACTGAAATAATAATTTTGTAATTCCTGAAATAAACAAATGTCATACGAAATAAAAATGTCATGAATAATGAATGTGTTTTTCAAATTTGTCTCATTATAATAAACCAAAATGAATGCATACAACACTTTAAAAATTAAAAAAAAATAATTCATGAAATGAAGTAGAAAAGTTTCTTTGCTATGGAATTTACAAATTCACACATCCATACATGTGTGATAATTTTGGTTCACTTCCCCTCAAGGAATAAGTTTTTTTTTACAAAATGTTTTTGGAGCTAAATATAAGTGGTATGCTGTGTATGGAATAAATACTCATGAATGGAAGAGCATTAAAATGGTAAAGCTGCTGAAGAATAAGATTGAATGACTTTAGGAAAGTGATGCAGATCATTGCAGTCAACGAAAATCTGTTTTTTGCCACACTCATATCAGTGCTCTTTGCCTGTTTGAAGCAGACGATCACCTTGCTCAATAATCATCAAGATCATAATCCTCTCCTAATGTGTCTAGCTCTGGATTAAAGCTCTGAAAGTCGACTTGGTATCGTAAAATTCCTGAAAGAAAAATCATATATGCTTTTCTTTTGTAACAAAACATAACTAATTTTGTTCACTAAAAGACTTGCATCTAATTCCAGGAAAGAGGTTTCCAAATGATGAGAAATTATGTTATCTCCTGTCCGGTGGGTGGGGGAAATGCCTAAGATGGTGTTTTTCACAACATCAGGCTTTTTTTTTTTACCACCCACAATGACCTTCTAAATAAGCAGTTTTATTCTGCTTTAAATGGGAGCATATGACCAGACCATTTACTACCTGCTGGCAGGATGCAAATTTTTCAAAAAAATTACCAATAACAGGAAGAAGAAAAAAAATCTGCTCTTTGACTATGCATATTTTGTTCTCAAAATAGTGAAAAGTAAATTCTAATTTAAATTTACAACTATGCTAATGTTATTCATACTGAATAGCAATTTTTTTTTGAATTTGCTACTATGATATCAAGATGAACACTTTTTAAGTTTTATTTGTCATTTATACTTGCTAATAAGTAAGACTGCAAACAAAACTGACCCTCTTTTGTTGTAGCATTATGTGCCAGCTGATCCAGGCCTATGTTGTCTGTACTACTGATTACTACTAACAGATCCAGGCCTATGTTGTCTGTACTACTGATTACTACTAACAGATCCAGGCCTATGCATAGCTGCCAACCCTCACGAATTTGGTGTGAATTTCACGACTTTTTCAGCGATTCACGGATTCACGCCGTAAGACAAAAATTCACGAATTTTCCGATCCTCAATTATTTTAAATCTTTAATAAAATAACCGATTTCCCATTAAGCGCTAGTCGTGATATTCGTAGTTGCCGAAACGGTCCGGTGCCGCTGGTCACGATATTAGTAGATCTACAGCTGATTAGTACAGTTGGCCCGGACGCAAGCATTTTAGCCTATTTTAATCTATATATATAAGAGCAGTTTTACAAGTGCTTTTGAGAGAAACTGGGGCCTAACCGGAAATTTGATCCGCGCATGCGTCAAAACACTGATTCGAGTTACCGTTCAGCATCGCATGTAAGATTTTGAAAACGTCTTCACCACCAAGGAAAAAGAAATGTATTACTCAAAAAGTGAAGTTTAATTTGGAATATATCAAAAATTGGCCGTGCATTCTGCCATTAAACATTGATATTCATTCATGCTTTTTGCACTCAGTGTGCCATTGCAGAGACGATGTAAGGAAGAATGTCGGTTGCAAAATACACGTAGAAGTTGGGAAAATTAAGAATTCGCAGATTTCAGCTCTGGAATATTTTAAACCATTGGCGGAAGACCCGCAGGCTACCAACGCTTAAGCATTATTTGTGAGTTTTCTTGTGTCGAACACAATCTACCTTTATCAGCTGGAGACCATGCTAAACATTTGTTCTGACATGTTCCCGGACTCGAAAATCGCTTCCAAATTTTCATGTGGAAGAACCAAAAATGCTGCAGCTCCTGTGCATTCCTCACAGCAATAGTGACAGCGAAAGAGTATTTTCTTTAGTGAGGAAATATGACAGACTTTAGGGTCTCCTTAGCTGCAGAAAATTTGCCAGCAATTTTAGTCCCCAAGATCAACCAGCAGGCAAGAAGTCGGAACTATTTTTAGTGTTTAGAAAGCAAATTTACGATCAAGCAGTTGAGGAAGTTCAAGTCTGCCATAGTATCAGTCTTGATAAATAAATATTTCTGCATATATGTAGTGTTTTATTTTTATTTTGCGAACTTGATATAGGGTAGTAATGACAGTCGGAGTAGTCAGAGTGGATGGAGTTATTGTCATGGTATTTTTCACGAATTCATGTCCAAATTCACGAATTTTTATCCCTATTTTCACTAATTGTGAGCCTGGAAGGTTGGCAGCTATGCCTATGTTGTCTGTACTACTGATTACTCCTAACAAATCCAGGCCTATGTTGTCTGTACTACTGATTACTACTAACAGATCCAGGCCTATGTTGTCTGTACTACTGATTACTCCTAACAAATCCAGGCCTATGTTGTCTGTACTACTGATTACTCCTAACAAATCCAGGCCTATGTTGTCTGTACTACTGATAACAGATCCAGGCCTATGTTGTCTGTACTACTGATTACTCCTAACAAATCCAGGCCTATGTTGTCTGTACTACTGATTACTCCTAACAAACCGCTCTGACCCTAATTAGCCAGTGCATTAAGCAATGAGAGATCTGGCTGTGCATTTTGCAGTTGGGTTTCTACATGAGTACAGTATATCCACTGTACAAATAGGATTTGATAGGTATGTGTAAAACTAGATGCCCCTACCACTGTTTTGTTAAAGTATTAAAATGCCATGTACCTGCAACTTTGTATATTTCACCTTGGACACCTCTCTGGGAGCCTATGGAAGATACATGGGCAACCTATGTACCAAGTTTTGTGCATTTCCATCCAACGGTTTATTAGAACAGTGAATTACAGACAGACAGATGGACAGGGAGTACATGAATGTCACCCTGATTAAGTGCTGACAAAATGAAGGTAGACTTAAAAAAATCCTGTCAGTCCACACATCTCCTACTGTCAAAATGTTACTATTAAATCCTACAGTCCTTGCTCATTTCCTATTGTCAAAATATTAGTTAAAATCCTACAGTTCATACATGCAGACATGATTTTGTTATTCCACAAAAAAAGCTGAAAATGTGAAAGTAGGGTTTGGGGGTCCTCCCGCAATGGGGTCTCAAGGATCAGCGCCCACGATCCGGGGGTCCAGTCATAAAAAACTGCTCATGGTGTAACTTATGATCATAATATATAACAAAATAATCATTTGAAAAAATAACTTACCAAAATTTTCAACTTGAATAATTTCAAAATATTTATTGTCACATGATATTGTTCTCCAATACTATTGATGCTTGAGTTATTTCATGTGCTTGTCAGTGTTCACATCGTAATTAAGTCACAATAATTTCTAAATTTTTGCAGCAAATATATTATACATCTCTCTTTTCATAACAAATCTGTAAAATAAACTCATAAGTACATCAACATACATGCCAACCCCAGGCAAGGAAAAATTGTAATCCAAGTGGACAAAAAGATTAATTCGAGCAAAAAAAAAAGAGTAATACACATATAACATAATAAAAATTCAATGAGCATATGTACAAAATGATTTATTTATCCCTCTGGAATTTTAACATCAATTACTGCTTCAAGTTTTTGTATATAACACTCTGAGCTTTAAAAAGCAACTGACTCTCATATTATGTTTCAAAACACTTTGTACCAGCTGAGATTATAAATGTTTTGCACACCAGTAAAGCACTAAGTGCTGGGTTAGAAAGCCTGGATCTGAATTCAGTTTTATTTTTGTGAACTATACTGAACAATCTCTTACAGTCAGCATTAGAATGGTAAAGAACCATTATTCGTTTCATAACCTGACAAAGAGGAAAATTGTTTCTAACAGTTATTGGGTCTTTTAGCTGGGAAATAAGATGAAAAAATCAACTCTATCTATATGAAGTACACTGTCAGGTAGAGTGGAGTGCCAACTTGATACTTCAGGAGTTCTTCTAATTTATCAGCAGCTTTTCCTGCACATGGTGCATCATATGACAGAGACAACCTGATATGTACAATGACGGAGACATTTTTCAGAATATAGAATGCAATTCCTTTCTTATTGCTAAAAATAGTTCTTTTGAAAGGTTGGATGCTCTATATTTCCTCCTCCTCCTGATGTTAATGTGATTTGGTCATGTATTGGACTGGAAATGAAATTTTATAGTAAATTATGTTTCTTCAAAAATACTTACCGTATCATATTTGTCTAAATCCCTCCCAACCCTCATCGCAATGCAAGAATCGCGTCACAGAAAGTGCTCAAGTTAAAACTGACAATATCTGGTGATATTTGTTAAAAAAAATTGTTTTTAATTAAGAACGTATGTGCGGTCATTTTTATGGGGATTAAATAAAGGTTGGTGGAGTTTATCCTTGTTTTTGCTTTCCGGTGGTTCATAGCAGGTGGTTGCACATAACAGCTTTTAAATAATAAAATCGATCAGTGCATTGCAGCTGTGATTGGAATTGATGTTGTTGTTGTTGTATGGTTTAATGCCATTTTTCAGCACACGATAGGCTATACATGGCGGCCAATAATAATGGTGAAGAACCCGGGAAAACCCCGGAAAGAACCACTGACCCAAGAGAAGCTACTGGCAAGCTTTCTCACATACCCACATTCGCCGAATCCGAGACTCGAACCCACACAGAGGTGAGATGGCAGTGATCCGTAACAGAGAGCGTTTTAGACCACTCAGCCACTTGGGGCCCTGGTCGGAATTGACAGGTGGTCGCTCATAGCAGAGGTCATTCAAGTAGTTTTTATTGCAGTAACATTTTGACAATAGAAAAGGGACTAGGATTTTCATAGTAACATTTTCACAATAGGAAATAAGAAAGGACTAGGATTTTAATAGAAACATTTTGACATTAGAGACATGTATGGACTGCAGGATTTTAATAGTGGCTACCGGTCTGAATTTATGTTAGCTATGCCTATAGTGTTTTATAGTTTCTGTCATAAACCAGACTAAAGTATACATAGATTACTTCTTAGTCTGGTTCCCTGCTTCATATGCTCCCTGCATTGTTCTCCGCTATTTGTATAGAGCTGAGCAATGCAGGGAGCATAAAAAGCAGGAAACCAGACTAATTATTCCCGCACTTAGCCTGCTTCCCGGGTTTATCATAGAACCAGTCATCCTTATCGACAACTGTATCGCAAGAACAGACAGACACCACTGACCTATATGTAATCAACTGTTACAATGACCGCTTGATTAGTAATAATTGTTCAGATAAAAAAAAAACATAATAGGAATATTATAAAAAAATGGATTGTTGCTACTGGTGAAAGAAACTAGTCTGTAAACCAGGTTAATGTACATGTTATGAATTACCGTTGTAGTGCCCAAGTTGATGTAGTGGTCACATATATTGTTTGCTGATAAGAGTTAATCCGTATTACCGGGGGGTGAATAAGGTCATTGTATATTAAACCATGAAAAACCAGAAACATGTGCAGGATTCGACTGATAGTGTTCGACTTGTGATGTTTGTTGTATTTCCCCCGATGTTAAGTGATTACAACCCAATCATAAAGCTGTTGTCTATTCAAGTTGGTGTGACCAGGTAACACACATTACTTCGAGTTAATCCCTGTATGTGATCTGTGAATGAAGCCGTTGACTTTTGTGTGAAAAAATGTTTCTGTTCCTGGATGGTATGATTGTTTCTTTTTATTTCATTAATTGTTAGATATGCAATGCACATGTATAGATTTTCCATATTTTCCCACAGCCCAGGCAAAACCATTTTTAATGTTTGATATTACAATTGAGCACTAATAATTTTAACACCTAGAACCTTAATAACAATGGACAAACTGCCAACTAAAAAGAGACAAATTTTAAGGCTGGAGAAAACAATTATTGTAAGTGAAAGAAGTGAAAAAGAGCAGACCACTCACCAAAAAGCAGTTTAAACGTCAGAATTTTTTTAAAGATTGTTATAAAGGAAAATAAGTAATTCAGAAACGATTTCATATGCTAAAATATGTGATCTTCAAATGTAAATGTGATTTCATGTTTAATGATAAAAGTATACCTTTACTGCTATATAATTTTGTATTTAGATGAATGCATACAATATTTTAGTTAGAACTATTAATAAAGAATAGAATATATGTACAGTGATTGTGGTTATTGTTCTTGAAATTGTTCTGAAACTGGACCTTGGAAACACGCCTTTTTCTACAAATCTGCTATGAGAGACCACCTGTCTTGAGAGACCGCTTTTTGTTGACAGAAGGGTGGTCTCTCATAACCAATTTTACTGTATTAAAATTCTACAGTTCATACATGTCTTTATTGTCAAAATGTTTCTTTTAAAATCCTAGTCCTTGCTTATTTTCTATTGTCAAAATGTTGCCATCAAAATCCAACAGTTCATACATGTCTCTATTGTCAAAATGTTACTCTTAAGATCAAAGTCCTTGTTATCTCCTATTGTCAAATTGTTACCAGACCTACCAACCCTGACAAGTCTGTCTCAGTAAGGCAGTTTTTTTGTTGTTGTAAGATTGACTAGTTTTCAGTAAGGTGTAACAAAATATCAATAACTGCTAATGTAAAGCTGGATAATGTAATTAAAAGTTTGACGCATCGACAATAAACATTATGTTCAAATGAAAAGTTTGCAAAGCAAGCATAGACTTTATTTACCATTAGTACCGTTGTAAAAACTCTAGTTCCAAACCCTGTGCAGCTCAATGGTTTGTTGTTATCTCTCAACTTGACATAATTCTTGGAAATTTTTTTCCATTTCACATGATGATGGCAATCAATCTCCCACCACGAGACAAACATTGGCATGTGATGTCCAATAAACGTAACTGTGTCCTTTCCAGCTTTTATTCACAAGAATCTGAATACTCCGTTTTATTCTTCTGTGTTGATTAGTAACACTTTTCTAGAAGCTTATTTTCCCTTTCATCTTAAACATGCATCACTTTCTGGACGCCATTTAAAAAATTCTATAATCAACAGTTTGATCATACAGATGCTTCACATGAACAAACAGGTGCATTTTAAAGCATCTGGGGTGCTGCTGTAAAGTTAGTCTGGTTCCCTGACTAATTTCACTAATTCTAAGATGAAACCCGGATCCTAATAAAACATGGATGAACTAATTATCTGGATGTTTCAGCAGCCATAATTTTTCTGTAGTTTTTGCTAGCATGCCATAAGTATGTATTTTAAGGGTAATTTTCGTAAGACTTAGGCGAAATCATAAGAGCTAGCAGGTCTGTGTTACTATTAAAATCCAACAGCTCATACATGCCATCTGCTGTAGTCTACATATATCCTATTGTCAAAATGTTACTGATAAAATCCTACAGTGCATACATTCCATCTGCTGTCAGTCTACACATATCTCCTATTGTCAATGTTACTGATAAAATCCTACAGTTCATACATTCCATCTGCTGTCAGTCTATACATGTTTCCCATTTTGTCAAAATGTTACTTATAAAACCTTTCAGTACATGCATGTGTCTCGTTTTCAAAATATTACTGTATAAGAAAAAATACTGCATGAAACTTTGTTGCAAGATCAGCTTCATTTCTGGTTGAAATTGGGACTAATTTCTGATAAGAATTTTGCAGGGGAAAAACATTGGCTGCCACATCTGGTTTAAACATACTCACTTTCATCCTTTCAAAGTTGCAAACATTATCCATTTTAAGAATTCTATGTTAATATCAAAGTGTGTATGCATGTGCTTAGCCTTTGTGAAAGAGGGTGACAATTTAAAAAAGTTTTAAAAATCAATATCAGTGCTTGGTAAAGGCAAATCAGACTCTTCTATTGATGAAATGGAGCTAATATGTAATGTCAACAAGTCCAATTTTTAAAACCTCACGAGTGGGGCTGAAGACAAAATAGCTTCTTCACCACCACCACTTCTGTCACTGCAATCAAAGATAGATATACAGCCTTTACCTGTGCTCAAAGCGCATCCAAATGGAAACCAAACTGACCCATTTCCCAGCATTACAAGTCAAGGCCCCGCACATGACAAGCATAAAAATATTTTTGACTTTTATCATCTGGCATCTAACTCAATGACAGCAGAGCTGGATCCATGCTGTGTGCTTTTGACTCCATGTTCAAGATAAAAACAGCATAACCATCATAAATGACCTTACTTTTGACAGACAAAGGCCCAAAACAGGAATCTTTTGAATGACAACGGCTCAGTGAAATGTGTGTAAAGTTCCACTTTTATTATTATTATTGCAGTCTTATTGACCCTGACATGTACCTAAAGGTTGTCAAAGCCCTATATATACTTTAACCACATACCCATAGTTGCCATTCTATCACTTGTTACCTATATCTGATTTAATATATATTTATTTTAATTTAATTGTTTGTTTGTCAGTTTTAAATTTTTTATTTTTATTTTTCTTACAATAATAATGTAAATTTATTCACTGGAGATGATATTTTCCCAGAAAATTGGTTGACCTGAATCATTCCTTTCATCAACACCAGGTGTTGACCTGGATGCTGACCTTGATTCAAAATTAGTAAACACAGTTCTATTTTATTTTAAAATGATTGGTTGTTGTCAAGGTCATGATGGGGCTTTGGGTTTAAGATGTAAACAACTTTTTTTAACTTTATTATTTCTTACCAAACATTATTGGTCTAATGAAGGCCATATTATGTGTATGTGATATAAACATGATCACATGACCCCCCTTCTGATTTCGCAACTTGGGGGAATTTCAAAACTGCATCTTATAATACAATATAACCTTTGTTTTAGAGAGATCCTCAGTTTTGGGGGCTTTTTACACTGATGTCAAGTTAGTTTGTTGTAGCCAGATTTGAGCTATAATTTTCTTCAGATCAGTTGGATTTCAAAATGATTAAATTCTTTTTTCTCTGGAAATATTTTTAGGAGTGCTCACACAGAAATTTTGGAAAGGCATTGCTTACAAATTTAATTTGGATTTCCAACACTGGAGTGCCATTATTTGTATTTCTACAAGGAATTGTAGATAAGCACAGTACTGACTACAGCATACGTCATCCATTTTGGATTTTCCATCAGGATTCAAACTTGAAATTATTAGAACATTTATTACTAGACTTTGCAATTTAATTCATGGATTATTCTGGATCTGATTCTTGAAACCTTACGTTCTTTGCCTTTATTCATTTTTACAGAATTTTCCAGTAAAATAAATTGTTAAAATTTAAAAAGCTTGTTGTTTTCACTCTTTCTGTGTTACTGTTTATTCGAGCCTAAACATGTAACACACTCTCGACTGGTCAATCAACAACTGTTTCTAATTATCTCACAATATACTCACCCATGGTGTCTTTCTTCAATTCTTTTTAAGACCATGTCTTCTGTTGAAAGGAGTATCACAGATCAAGCTGCCTTTTCTTGTCAACAAACCAAAATCACAAGTTTCCCCTGTGGTTTCATTTATAATCACAGAGATGCTCAAATTTACCACAGTACAGTAAAACCAAGTGCTCCAGTGACAAGGCCTTAAGAGACCAATGTATGGCCAGAACCATGGCATAATGAATCACGTTGGAAAAAAGCCGTACCCATAAAAGGGATACCTTGAACCACAGCCTGTATTTTTCTAACAATTTTCATAAAAACTTTGGTTAAGTCATAGCAGTAATCAGTTGTCTTATTATTAATCAGTAAATAGTTGTTTATAATAGAACAACTTGGTCCCCCAACTGTATGCTATACAAGGTTTTATTGTTGAAATACCATCTGTACTCACTTATAAATCAGACTGCAAAGAACAAAATTACAGATCTGGCGTGGCATAACACGATGGCAGATCAGGGTCTATGTTGCTTGTTCTACTGTTTACTCTTAACAAACTGATGAGACCCAGATCTGCCAGTGTATTATGTGATGGCAGATCTGGGTCTGTGTAATTTGCAGCTGGACTCTTATAAGCAAGTATATACTGTACACTTTAGACAATTTATTGCCCTAAGTGATAGCATATATTTAAGTGGATTTGTCTAGTAACTGTTTGAACATACCTCCAATTCCACCAAATCCTTTCACAAATTGTGCTCCCTCCTGCGACCTGTCTGTTATGATTTCCAGTGTGGCTCCTAAGATAGAAGGAAAGTACTGGACCATCTAATCAATCACTGAAGTCACTGATGATAAGCAATACATGAAAAGCTTTTAATGACAAGTATGCAAAAGAAGGGTTTCCTAACTGTTAATGGCCCTAAGCTTAATAGTCCTGTATGTAGACACTTGACACTATACTTTACTTCCTTATCAGACTCGCTAAAACCATGGCCTAAACCTACAGATCCTGGAATCTATGGGTTTTTCTTTATTATACTAAGTACAAGCCATCAACAAAGTTTCATTAAGAAACTTGCCAAACAAAGTTCCTCCACAAACCCCCTTTTTTCTTAAAATAACAATGACCCTGACCTTAACCTTTTTGAGCCCAAAATAAAAAGGACCAATTCCATAAATTAAGTGCAAGTCCTTCACAAACTTTGGTCAAGGTACATGTTCTACAACTTATTATGTCAAGGCCTTTTTTAAATACTTTTTAGTCGGTGACACTTAGCCTTGACCTTAAAAATCATGGCCTAAGTGCAAGTCATCCTAAAAGTTTGATCATGGCATGTGATGCAAACTAATGCTGTTGTAAGGAAATCATTTTATTTTCAGTCATAATGACCTTGCCTATAACATTTTTGCCCAAATTTAATAGGTTTCTTCCTTGATCCATGAGCAAGTCATCCACAAAGTATTTTTAACTGGAGATTGGTGAGAAGTTATTGTGTAGAAATGAAAATATCCTTGGTAGTCATGTAAATGAGTTATGTCCCTTTATATAAATGCTGCTGATCTACTGTGTATTTACACTAAATAACATATAACAGCAAAAGTATGAATCACTGCAATATTTAAATTTCATTTTGAGTAAATACAAGTTTAAAAAAATAATAATAATAATAAATCGAAGGAAGGAATCCCTTTGCAAATATAGACAAGATCAGCAGCTGTATATATATATATATATTAATGAATGTAACAGTTCATTAATGAAATCCATTAAAAAAGATAAAAGCTAAAATAAAGTTCAGATAAAAAGGGCAGTATAGATCCTGTTTGCGTATACACTGCATTATAATTGCACACTTTTACCAAGTCTTTAGATTTGTTAAAATTGTATCACTGATGAAGAAAACTAGTTTTCAGTTCAACAATACCACATTTTAGAATGCTTCAGAGGGAATATAATAATTCCTAAGTATATTCTTACCAAAGTTTTTATAACTGTTGGCAAACCACTCAAGAAGGGGCATCTGTTCTATCAATTCCATCTCTACACCAGTCTGAATGAGAAAAAGGACAAACAACATTAAGGCAGCTTATACCTGTCTATCAATTATGCTATTGTTTATAATCAATTCCGTTACTGTTTATACAGTATGAAGCATTACAGGAATGATTTCTGGAAGATAATTCAAAATCTTGACAGAGTTGGAATTAAACATAAAGTACAAGATATCAATTCTCTGCTACCAACTGTTTAATCTGGTAGCAGAAAAACTTGAACAAAGTCTAACTTTTTTTTTACTATACACTTATTTGGCCTCTGCTGCTCAACACAATTACTGCTATTAAACTTTCATTGCTCTCTCATATGGAATACTGTTTCTATTACCTTTGGTTGCAAATGACAATAAACTGCATAGTAAACACATTCAACTTAACTGAATCTTATGGACGCTTTTGAAACAATATTTTTTTAAATTTGTTGTCAATTTGAAACCACCTGCAAGAACATTATAGAAATTACTTATATCATCAACCAACTTTCATTCTGACATCAGCAAATTTGACCTTGATACTCATAAAAAGTAAGTTTTTTTGTTCAGTAAAATTGAATCCTTATGTCACAGAGTTCTTCCTATATAAAATTCTTTTTCACAAGGTAGCTACAAGCCATAAAACAACAAACTTTGTAAATTGCTACTGTGTATTTTGAACCCTACGTAATCTGACTTTTGCTTTCTCTTGTGAATTCAATTTGCAACCAAGACCAGTTTCTTCTCATGCCTAAGAACTGAGAGAACAGGCCAGATGTTCTGACCTCAAGAAATATCACAAGACTAAACCACAAAACTTTGTTATATGGCCATTTAAGAGAAGAAATAATATTGACTTATCAACATTTAAGCACCTGAAATTATCAGTCCAAGGGGCATATTTTGGACATGCATCCCTTTATAATGCTCTAATATGGGGACTTAGCAAATTTTGTGGGTACACTACACAGACAATTTGATGAAGCAAATGTCCCCTGGGTTCATCCAAGGTGCTACACTGGATGAAGAACACAATCTCATGATCAAAAATAAATAATCAGGCCTATTTTCTCTGTCGCATTTTCTGTACAATACTGGAGATTTTTTTGTACATGTAAGATGAAGAATTTCACATGTTTTCTTAACTGCAAACAACACACAGCCTTATCTGCCATCAGATAATGTGCCAGCAGATCATGGTCTGTTGTTTGTTCTACTGAATACACCTAACAAACTCCAAAGACCTAGATCTGGTGGCACACCATGCAATGGCTCATTTGGGTCTCTGAGATGAATCTGACTTGTAAATGAGAATATACGGTATTTGTGGGGTTCACTAAACTGTAAATCTGAGTCATAACAACTCATGCAGCCATGTTCCCCCTGCTCTCTTTATAAATCACTATGTTATAACATAAATCTCTACTGAGACTTGATATTCATAAGCAAGGAAAACCTTTCATCATGACAGGACAAAACCCGACTACATACTCATCAATTGGGGGGGGGGGGGGTAGATGCAGATTCACACATTGTGAATAAATCCAAGTGCATTTTCTACCCTTAACAAGTGCCAAAGTTTAACACTGCCTAAAAACTGGCATTCATTGGTTATAAATAACTTTGTCTAATTCGCCTACTTGTCAGTCTAGAACATGCATGGTCAACTTCATCCAGGGTGCTGGCTCAGCAATGAAATAAAATGAAACTTGTTTCAGACATGATTTTCGTATTCCCCCCCAAAATGCTGAAAATTTGAAAGGGGGCTTTTGGGGCCTCCTCCAACGGCGGACAAGGTCTCATGGTGCAGAGCCTCCAACCAGGTGGCCAACAGCCAAAAAATGCATTTTACAATCAATTCAAAACTGCCCCTGGTGCAATTTATGAACATAATATATAACAAAATAATCATCTGAAAAACAAACAAACTTATCTAAAATTTTCAATCTGACTTGAATAATTTCACAATATTTATTGTCACATGAATTTGTTCTCCAATACTAATGGTGCTCAAGTTATTTCAAGTGCATGTCAGTGTCCACATCATAATTAAGTCAAAATAATGTCTCAATTTTTGTAGCAAATACATTATACTTCTCTCTTTTCATAAAAAATCTGTAAAATAAATACATTCACTTGTCTTTTTCTCCAATGGACGCAAAACCTGCTGATATTCCAGTCTAGCCCTTTATGTGGTTTTGGCAAATATTTGTTTAGCCTTCCTTTTTGACTGACTTTTTTGGCTCAATGTGCAATCGTCTCAATGAGAGCCTTTTTCCTTTCAAGCTGGTGCTTGTATTGGCGACATGCAGTTCGCATATTCCAACAGACAACTACAGCTGTTCTCTCATGCAAGAAATGTTTTTTCTTATAGTAAGTAACTGCACTTTTTCCAGATGCCTTCTGAGATTCAATTTTTCCATATGCAGCTTCTTTTGTAGGTGCTGTTCCAAAACCTTCCAACCATGATCGACGTCAAAAAATACCAGTCCTCTAGCATTCAGTTTTCTTATAAACTGACCAACTAAATCTCGAATTTTCGCTCCAGTAATTCCCACATCCATATGTTTTTTTAAACCTTTATCTAAACTTCTAGTGTCATGGCCACTCTCAACAACTCGGGACACCATTCTTTTTTGCTGCAAGCATGCCTCTTTCCACTGCCATCAGTTTTCATTACACAAAGATTCATTGGATGAATTTAAACTTTTGACCAATAAGAATACTTTTTACGAGAGTCGTTGCGGGATGGGACTGAACAGACCATATTTTAAAAAAAAAAAGGATCGGAGATGATTAAAAATAAAGGACTATATCAAGAAAAATCAGATTCAAGTTAGGAGAAAAGTGGAATTCTGCTTTAAACGGAGAAAAATCTTGTCTGTTGTTTGCTTATATATGCACAAAACCTGATGTAAGTATTTTCCGTCAGCAACATAAATAATTCTAGTTTACTTAGATCTAAGCTGTAGAGTAGATTTGACAGAGCCTTATTGTGCCCAATATCCATCCTATCATATTACCTGAATGTGTTGGAGGTCATTGAGCAGTAACCCTAGATCATAATAGGGACTAATCTTTTATTTTCAGAAAGATAGGAAGGTTAGCCAATTGCGATAATGAGACAATACTTTTGACATTTCACCAATCCCTAAAAACATGCCACTTTCCTTTGTAAATCTTTAAAGTGGAGGGCCTTCCAGCTTGTTCGATTTTCCCCATAACAGAAGGTTGAAATTTCTTTTGATGCAAGGCTCTCCTGACAAGAACCAGATGTGCTGTAGAAATCTGTTCAGGCAGGGATGAAGGCCTCTGAACGATTTACCTGGGTATGTCTAAGCAAATCACCAAGAACTAGTTCCACCATGAAAATATAAGTTTAGCAACCAGGTTCATGAAATATCCGATAAAAATCCAATCAAAACATTGTACACCAAATGTGTTTACTAGCTCAGCAAATCAAAGACTCGTGATAATTGAACACCGATCTTGCCCATCCCAGCTCTTGATGAAACAAGACTATTAAACAAGTTTAATCAAAATCTTGTGAGGAATAAAGTTGCTAGACTGTTGAAAAGCTCATCCAATCATCTGGGTGGTGCTTATTATCTAACTCATCCAAGATCCTCATCAGATCACAGTGGAAATAATTTCAGCCAATCAAATTCAACATCACCTCATTACTATGTGTGGGTGGCACATATCAAACTTATCTGAGATCATGATCAAGCTTGTTCAAATTCCGATCAGAATGAGGCCTCCAGAGTGGTAAAAAGTTGTCAATCTGACTGAGGGTCCATACTATGGGGTCATTCAGGTTCAACAGATGTCCCACTGCCTGACATATTTTCTCAAATAGCAACATTTGCAATGTTTCTAAATATGCAATTCCCATAGAAAATTGATTTCTAAAATTCTGCCCATTTGTGGCTCAATCACAAAGAAATGATTACTCCTGGGAGAATTACAGACTGATTGCTATTTAAGTTATAGTTCATATTGTATTTCACCCCTAAAAAGCAGGAAAAGCAGGCCAATAGATGGTATCTCAATATCTCTCATCCACTTTGAATAGTAACTAATTTCTTAAATAAACGTCTTTGCAAAAATTGACAAACAAAAAATTCTGCTGAACAAAACCATACAATGGTTTCTTGTTCTCATACAGTGCAATGATTATTCCTTCTCATCTGATATTATCTGAATCCAACATTTCACAAGACAGCTGTTTTATGGGACTTTTTATAATTCTTCTAAATATGACCTCTCCAAACACTTGTTCCAATTTTCCCACCACTTCACCCTATTCTTGTGGGGAGAGATGCATAGCTGCCAACCCTCCAGGCTTGCAATTAGTGAAAATAGGGATAAAAATTAGTGAATTTTGACATGAATTCGTGAAGCGATCTATGAGTCTGGGAATATTTGCTGGAACGTATGATAAAGGTAGATTGTGTTCAACAAGAAAACTCACAAACAATGCTTTAGCATTGGTAGCTTGCAGGTCTTCCGTCAATGGCTTAAAATATTCCAGAACTGAAATCTGCTGCGAGTTCTTAATTTTACCAACCTCTATGTGCTTCCTCACATCATCTCTACCACCATGCCCGATGCTAAAATTTGTGGCACACTGCGTGCAAAAAGCATGTTGTATATCAGAGGTCGATGGCCGAATGTACCGACAATTTTTGGTATATTCCAAACTAAACTTCACTTTGTGTGCAATACATTTCATTTCCTTGTTGGTGAAGACATTTCAAGATGCGATGCCAAATGGTAATTCAAATAAGTGTCTGCGGCGCATGTGCGGAGCAAAATTCCAATTAGGCCCCCGTTTATCTCAAAAGCATTTGTAAAACTACTCTTATACATATAAATTAAAATGCACTAAACTGCTTGCTACCGGGACAACTGTACCATTTAGCTCTAGTTCTACTAATATTGTGACAGCAGTACCAGACCATTTTGGCAACTGCCGATATCATGACTAGCACTTAACAGGAAATCGGTTATTTTATTAAAGATTTAAAATAACTGAGAATTGGGGAATTCACAATTTTTGGCACGTTACATGAATCACTGAAAAAGTCGTGAAATTCATGCCAAAATTTTGAGGGTTGGCAGCAATGGAGATATCACTTCACCCTAAAATTTGAATCCAGCTTGTACAATGTGATTACCCCATTAATATCGAAAGATCCTGATTATTGTGAAAATCCTTCTGGAGTATTTTCCAGTATTAATGAGAACCAATAAAAAATATAGCCTCAACAGTGGCAGCCAGCACATGTAATCAGCTGCAAGATAACCAGATTTGTGGATCTGAAACATTATCAAACTTGTCCGATATCATGAGATAGGCTTAGATGCCATGTGTGAATACACCCACCCACCCCTCTAAAATGGCCACCACAGTGGTCACACGCAATTGCTGATGGTCAGACAATGTATAATAAATGAGAAGTCATACCATCAAATCGCTTGGCCTTATGAACTGAATAAAAAAATTTTTTTTACAGATCAGGCAAATGCAAGCTTCTCCATATAAACTTGAAACAAAACTTTAACCCATTTACATATTAGATACTATCAGGGTCAAAGCATAAACTCACTTTATACATCACAAGCAAGTTAAAATGAAGCTTCCACACATTCTTTTCGACCCCAAAACCTGAACAAAATTTTATAACAATGGATTTAAAGCAATTAACATGAAATAGCCATTGAAACCCTAGCTTGAAAGAAACCCTTCACCATATGACGTCTTTTCCAACTGATGTCTCTTGACAAACCAATGCATTCATTTCGGGGAGGAAACTTTTATGATGACACTAATATTTTTTTTCTTTTCAGAAAGCAAACATATGCTAAATGTAAAGACAGCTGGAAAGCTGTATCACAAAATCTAACTTACATCTTTGTCTATGAAATAAGTCTTGTCTTTTTCCTGGTCTGGCCTCAAGAACAAAATTCTCTCCTCTGCAACAGAAAATGATTAGACATGTCGGCTTGAAACACTGCCAGTTACCACAATATTAAATGTATACCTTAGAGATGATGCTATTACAACCTGTTTGCAATTTTTCACACACAGATTTTACTGTAAATATTTCTTGATTTCTGTCTGTGGTATCTATGCCATAATATTTGTAAATCAGACTATAAAGGATTAAAAGCTTTGGAATTATAATTTTTGGCAAATTCTGTAGCCCTGAAAAAGGTGAATATCTTCCTTCAGTTATTAATGCGGTCGGCTATACCTGTAGTTCATTTCCTGTTGGTTCCCTACCATGATTAGCTTGTGAAGCTAAAACAATGGAATTTGGCCCTGGACATTCCTTTTACCCTGTGCCAGTAATGGACTGCAGTTCCATACCATTCCTCTACTGCTTCTAATGTGTTAATTTTCATTTCTAAATTAATGCAAGGTTTACTGGTCAATTTGTCACCAAGAACTGTATCTAGATATAACCCTTCATCATCATGTTAATTAACTTTAATTAACAGTAATTAACTTTAACCAGCTTTTAATACTTCAGCAAGACTATCAAAATATCGTACAATAAAAGGTTACCACAACATCAGACTCACCATCTGTCTGGTGGTTTTTTAGTACATATCTGGTTATATCTAGGTTTTCCCACACTATAAGTATATCCACAGCTCCCATCTCTAGGGCTCGTAGAGTGTCTTCCACACCAAAACAGAACTTGCCAGTGTCTTGTGAGATTTCATCAAAGTAACGCCCTGTAAACAATTAAAGGCAATCAAGAGTCTCACTTTTTATCACAAGTAATCAAGCAGTAAAAATGAATTATGATATATACTCTAAAGTGCCATAGTGCATACCAGTAAAACAAAGGATGCTTTACTCATGAAAAATGGTAACTGTCAGATTATCATTAATTGATCAATTAGGAAAAATCATCGACAAATACAAATACTGAACAGTATTCCAACTAGAATGTAATGAGTTCCAAGAATAGTAAATACACATGGCCCATACTTAACACTCCTCTACATGGATAACAAACTTTTGTGCAGAAACCATTTTTCTTCTTTCAGTCAAAGTCATATTCACCTTTGACCCCAAAATAATGTAAATACTTCACACATGCCTAACCAGAGAGAGCAATGTTTGCTAATACAAGTGGGAAAAAAGTGTCATTTGAGCACAAAAAGTGTAATCTATACATTACATGCCATAATTGCAGGAAAATGTATGAAAAATGTACATTTATATTTGCTGCTAACCCAGACCTGCAGCAGGTCAAAGTATTTGGCAATAATGTACGAAAATCAATGTGCACCAGAACCAGAATACATGCGCAACAATTACTGACAAAATATTTATATCCATATTTATATGGATTGGTTACATACAAAGGGAGGCAACTCATGAAATCTGAAAAATGTCACTAAGACAAAGCACTGAAATATCTGATCAATCCACCAAGGTGTAAATAGGACAACACATCCAAACCTTGGAAAGATGCACTCACTTTAACTAGTCTACACGTCCAACTTTTTCTGAATGATTGTAAAGCCAACAAATTCTGCAATGAGCATGATGTTGTGCTCAGTTCAAATGCTCTATTACATTACTCTCATATTCATCTTTTCAAATTTCTAAGGTGCTGATTGGTCCTTTTTTCTGATCGGAAAAGTTCTGAAGTTTAAAATGATCCATCTCCTCTAACAATCTTCATCCACATATCAAACTGTAAAAGCCTGTTTCACTTAACATCTGACATCATTTTCTTTAAAAGTACAGACTGGTCTACTAACAAACTTGATTATCAATATAATGAATCTGCAAGTCAAAGTTTCAAATTAAAGAAACCCATCTGTTTTCTAGAAAATGGCTCATATACCATTGCTCTAAATAAATTTTTTAGGAAGGTGCATGTAGGTCTATGATGGACAAATTAACTCTTTCCCTTCTTACTCAGCAGTCTTTCTTTTTAGAGTGAAAAGTGGAATTAAAGAAAAGAAAATTCAAAATTTTCATCGTCTTATTTTTTAATGCACTGAAAAAGTGCAATCCATATACAGGTGAACACAAGACACAATCAGGTGCAAAAAAGCATAATGATTATACCAAACACATCATGGTTAGCATGTATAATACCTGCCTGTAAATATTTTGTCTGCAAAAAAAGCTCATGGCGTAGGTATTCGATTGGTAAGCATGACACATATTCAAATTTGATCAATGTGAGATGAAATTAGAGCTCATCTTTTTGCTGCTAAAAATGTCATGGCTTCAGCTTTCTTGCACAATGCAGTCTGCTGGCTAGCTATTAGTAAATATATGATATGAAAAGTGACAAACTGATTTTTTTTTTCTTGATATTCATACTACATGCACTTGTGCTTTTAAGAAATGACCATGTAGTTACCAATAACCACCATTACCTTTTTAATCCACTAGTACCTTTTTTAAATCTTAGTCACCGAATTAAACTTGCTTGGCCATACCACATAACAATCTCGCGTCAAAAGTAATTGTGTTACTTACTTATGGAACTGACAGTCTCCATTCTGCTTTGACTTTTGATCATTCCTTTGATCCGTCAGTTGTGTTTCACGTACATAAACTGCACAGATTTGACAGAAAATGCAATATGTCCTCTTAGTGTGTGCATTATTCATGTTGAAATCAAAACGAGGTAAGTATGTTGGCAAAGTTTATGGTCTTGCCCAGCTTTTCCAATCACTGAAGTGATTTCTTTTTCACTTTCTGTGTTCAAATGCTGATATCCCTTTAGGTCAGTACTAAACCAACACCTGGTGTTAGTGATATTTTATGCTACTCTTCTGTGAGACTATCCCACAGTATCCACATTTTAATACCATATTTCCATTGTAAAACAATCTCACACTACTACAAACAGTATACATGCTGCTGCAAGTTAATTACAAAGTTTGGTAACTCTAGACGGTGAAGACAACTTAGTGTGAAACACATTTTTCTTCTTTCAGTTGCAATGACCTTGACTTTGAACCCAGAAATCAGTTGGGTCCTTTCTTATCTCAAGTGCAAGCTATCCAACAGTTTGGTTACACGCATAAATTGAAGAATTTTTAATTATTAGGCAGAAACCATTTTTCTTCTTTCAGTCACACTGACCTTTAAACATTTAGCCCTAAAATGTATAGGGTTCTCACTTATCTCTTAAAGTGCTATATATGTTTTGCAGTACAAGATCACTCAGTGCTGAATTGTTTGAGAAAATGAAATAAAAACTGGTTTTTAAATTGCATTTTTCTTAAGATACACAATACAGGCACACAAATCCTATATGAAATATGATGGTGGATGTCTGAACTTTCAGATAAGCATCAAGGCATGTGTGTAATTTTATCATCTTTGCATGTACAGGTGCAAATAAAGGCAAAATGTCAAGTTACCTTTGGATTTCATCTGTATTTTTTTTTAATGGAAAAATTCGAATACATCTAAGAAATACTATATTCTTTAGTAGTTCAACCATGTACATGTAAATGTTATGTCTGTTAAAATGATATATATATATCTAAACTGTGAAAAACAGGCAGAGAAAAGGTAACAGTTTTATAAATATCTACTCAATGGACGTCAGAGGTAAATTTACACCTTTACACACCACAGAGCCAATAATAGAGGTTCATGAAATGCACTTTTTTTTTAAAAAACATAGTATATTTACACTGTCTCATGTCCACATGTGAGTCAACTTTCAAGTTCATTACCTGTTCAGGTTTTATTCTAACTTATCGAACTAATATCTTCACTTGGTACTTTACAAGAAACAAACAGGTACACAAAGTTCCACATGGCATGTCTCACATCTGAAGAATGTTTGTCTTCTTTGAAATCCCTCCCTGTCCTTTCTTTTCTTATTAGATAAAACACAATTACATGCAGGGTTTGCTTGTTTAGCTCCATTTGCAGCTGGAATAAATGCAGGGAAATGCCTCCAAATGAGGCATTCAGGATGAATGACTTCACTATTAAAATCATGGTGACTTAATTTGTTCTGCACAGTTGAGAATTTCAGGTAGAAAACAGTTTTCTTCACCATTTCTTTACTGCAGGATTGTATTGATTAAACTGGTCACTTAAATCTAATCCTCCTAGGTTATTCACATTATCCACAATATAGGTGGGTTTCATTACAGGTGCATTTCTTGCAAATTTTGTCATATTGATCACTGCTACCTTTGCTTCATGAAAACTCCAACTCTGTCTGCAAGGTTCCACAAAGCAGAGGTGTTTTGCAAGTCCAGCGTTCAGATGAAGATTAATAGTTGTCCATATATACTCTGTGTCCTTTATTCAAAAGACTACACTTGCAGAGCAAACCAATGACAACTTTTGCTGTTTTACCTAGCTCATCAACATTAGTTGTAGTCCTTCACAATAACTGTCTAGGTCTCTACGTTTTATCGGTGCAAATGTGATAGTCAATACAATTTCAAATGCTTGCCTCACACACCTAAACAACTTTATGCCAAACTTGTTAGGGTTATAAACTCAGGATGTCAGACAACCTTATCAAGAGCAGGTAGCCTCATATCATGTGTTTAAACCTCAGCAAATGCTTCAGTTTTTACAATCACTGGGCAGATCTTGTGTAAAGCATCATCTTGATCGTTCTTATTATCCACAAGGCAAAAACTGCTTAGAATAGCTGAAAATGTATCCCTACTCAGTTTTTTTGTGGAAGTATGGGGCTGATATCACATCATCTGTAGTCCAGTAGAAATCAAGATCAGATTTATATAACAAACCAATTGCTATAATCAATGCAACAAAAAGAGTTTCAGCTGGTCAGGTGTGACAGGTGCCAATTTCTCATGCAACTGTTCTCCTTCAAGTCTGACCCGTTAACTCTCTGATCTGCATAATGACTTGTTTGATCTACCATCAGATGCAATAACTCACAAAAAAGTCTTAAATAGTCTATTGGTTCGGTATTCACCATCTCCACATTTTTAAATACCAGTGATGGGGGGTTGGGGGTTGACAGGCATGCCATCTTTTCATACAGCCAGTATATACATCAGACTCCTGATCCACATCAATTCCTGCCTCAAAATCACTCATGGGTATTTCTATAAAAACAGCGCCAGCTCCAAAAATCTCATCTTCCTACAATCCTTCAAAATCCTTGTCATCATTGCTACCTGCAGCCAGTATTTGTTGAAAGAATTCACCATCATATTCTGCATCAGCCATTTAATTTTTTCCAGGTACAGGCAAATATCTTTAAAACTTTTTTGCTAAGTGCATAGTAAAGTATGATACAATGCTTGTTCCAGGCCCCAATGTACCAATCAAACAGTTTGTTAAGTGCATAGTAAAGTATAACAGAATGCTTGTTCCAGGCCCCGATGTACCAATCAAATATAGTTTTACAAGTAGTCATGGCAAGTTAAAGTAATGGGATGTATACATTTCTGCTTAAGTGAAAAATTACTAAAGTCATGACAAGCACTTTAAAGGTTAACTTATTTGAAAAGCCATCCATAAAGTTTGAAAACTGGTGGATAACTCATTTTTACGCTGAATGAAATTGGTCACAAACAGATGGATGGAAAACATCACAACATAATCAAAAGCATGTAATAAAATGTGTCAAATACATTTTTTTTCCTGAAAGAGGTTAGTCTCAAGACCATCTAAATAAGGTCTAATACACCAATTAAGGTATCAAATATCTACTTTGGTCTGGTTTGGCACAATAGCTTTTGAGCTATCTTGTATGAGTAAAACCTATGTCCTGTGGACAGGGCAACTCAAATCATGTAAACAAATGATCACCACATACCTATTAGTTTCTTTTCCTGTATAAACTTCACATTTGCAAGAGCATCAGCAGCCAGTTCTATGGCCTGGTTAAAACCATTCTCACCCCCGTATGATACATCCACAATCTTAATGATCTTTGCTTGCAACCTCTAGAGAAAAATGGCAAAACTTTAATGTTGCAAAAATATACAAGTAGCTTAAGCAACAACTATGACTAGTATACAAACATGCAATCTAATTAAAACTAAATCTCCAACATAACTGACATTTGACAGATGCCAATTTTTGGCCACGGTCTGTTGACCTTTCAATCCACCAATCAAATTACAACTTTCACATTTATGAAAGTGAAAAATTTAACTTGAAACAATATTTTCAACAATGAATCTCTCTGCTGCAGAATGCATTTCTTTTTCTGATAGGATAGGTCAGATTTGGCTCCCACACCACTGTATGCTATGGTAAGTAAGTATCACTTGTTCGTTTTAATACCAACAGTATTTCTAGTGCTAAGAAATAACTATTATATATGTTTATTACTGATGATTAACATTGGAAAATGACCAATAATGATTTAATTAGCATACAAAATTTAATGAACTTTAATGCTCTGTATGAATGTAATGACTCTATGTAATGCTATACTAATCAATGCACAATTACCCCTGGGTTGTGAACTTCCTTACTTCCCAAAGCATGTATTATATCCATTTATAATAATTACTATTTAGTCCAACATTATGACTTGTAATGAAATTGGGAAATGTCTGAGAAATGTAACTGCATTAAAATTAAATAAAATAAAATGTCAACCACAATCTGTACCTTGTTTAAGCACATATATCCTTTTAATAACATTAGTATCTATTTATCCAGGAAAACATCCAACATAATAAATGAATCATGATGCAGTGCATTATCCACCATTAGCCATTGTTCCATGCTGAATAGACATGTTAATATGTTTGATATGTGTGATATTTGGATTTTTAACGTAGCTTTCTTAATTTTTCAGTCATGTCATGTTGCTACAATGCCTGCAGCATGACAATTTATGGTGATGTCTAGCACTGGGGCATCATGCCACAATCATGTAGCATGATGTCCAACCCAATCACATTATCCCGACACCAAGCCAACCAGTCCTAACACAAGCTAGGCACCTGTTAGTACCATTTTATAAGTCTTTGGTATGACTCGGTTGGGGTTTGAACCCACAACCTGCCGCATCTGAGTCAGATTCTCTAACCACTAGACCACCAGAGCAGTCATGTTAATATGAAAGCAATTACTGTCCATTTCAAACATTAGCCAGCTCATTAAGAAGGATCTTGTTATCACTACCATATAAAATTGCTTACAAGTAGTCAAATAGCACACAACAAAGATCCTTATCTGTCACATCATAATGTGCCAACAGAATAGGGTCTATCTTATTTGTTTTATGTTAACTAAAATTCAACAGATTAGTCCCACTTTCTCAAAGCCCATTTTAATCACATCTGTCCAAAGTGGTGCTTTATCAAGTGTGGAGATAATCCACTTTGCATCAATTGTTGTAAGGTTAATCAAAACATCATTAGAGGCATGTCTCCACTGCCCTCTTGTTCACATGACCAAACCCTAACATAAATTTGTGGGTTGCAACTTGTCTGTGCATGCAACTGGAACAGATGACTGATACCACGTTTACTCTTGAGTTGCTGTTGATTAGTTGGTGTAATTATCAGTTCTTATTACTCATAAATGATTTTGGACCGCACTGTTCGGAAAGGCTGCTGTTGCAATTAAAGGATAATAGCATCAGTCATCTGTTGTTCCAGTTTCACACACAGACAAACCCATTACAAGATGGTCATCACAGCCATGTCCATGCCATCCCATTACAAGATGGACATCACAGCCATGTCCATGCCATCCCATTATAAGATGGACATCACAGCCATGTCCATGCCATCCCATTACAAGATGGACATCACAGCCATGTCTATGCCATCCCATTACAAGATGGTCATCACAGCTATGTCCATGCCATCCCATTACAAGATGGACATCACAGCCATGTCCATGCCATCCCATTACAAGATGGTCATCACAGCTATGTCCATGCCATCCCATTACAAGATGGACATCACAGCCATGTCCATGCCATCCCATTACAAGATGGACATCACAGCTATGTCCATGCCATCCCATTACAAGATGGTCATCACAGCTATGTCCATGCCATCCCATAAGCTCTACTTGTCTATGACCAGCCAAGCTACAAACATGGATATTGTCCATGCTCTATATGTATTTATGTCATATATACAATAAAATATAAATATATAGCAATCTGTTATGAACATGGGTAATGAAAATAAAATCATAAAGAAACACTTATTTCCATGTAAAACTGCCTCTACTCACAATGTCAAACATATCAGACTGACTGAGCTCAGTTTTGAAGTCTGCAGACCCTGCTAACACTAGACCTGCTATATTGGGTTTGTCATTTGTGATAAACATCTGAACTGCCACCTCTGCAACTTTCCGAACATAGTTGTGTCTCTTCTCCATCCTCAACCTGGCAAAACGCAAGGCAGACTGTCCTCCTCTACCTAGAAGATAATAAAAGTAAACCATACTCTGAACATCATATTTCCTCAAAGTCTGTAAAGGCTTAAATATGGCAACTTTTCAATATGGTAATGTTTGAATACAGCAACTTTTCAATCTGATAACATTTCTATAAGATAATGTTTAAGTATAGTAACATTTCAATATGGTAAATTTTAACAAACTATCTTTACTTTTATTTTTTTTTTATCTTCACTTGATAAAGATGTTTTCGGTAATAAATGGATGAAAATTTGATTTACCCTTTTTTCACTGTAATATATGCAGCCATAAATGGTTGTTTACAACAGATAGTGATCAAGCGATGGTGGCCTCATCTTTGTTTTGGTAAATGAACACTTTCATTTGTTAAAGATAACTGCTTTGAACATTAACCAATATACATCACAACTTCAAAGTGCTGTGAGCACTTAGGTTCTTGTAATTACAGCAGATTTCAGGCAAGTGCTGTTGTCATTTTTGCAGTTGTCGTTATGAAATTATGGGGGCTTGCTGGCAAGTGCTGTGGGCATTATGAAATTATGGGGGTTTGCAAGCAAGTGCTGTGGGCATTATGAAATTATGGGGGTTTGCAAAGCAAGATACTACTTTTATTAACAGGGATTAAAGACAGATCACACAAGACAGTATTTTGAATACCTGAGCAGTTAAGTTTTAGTATATGCTGACAGATGAAGAAACTCCAAAAGTTTTTTTGTACATGATGCAAGGTGGCATGCACCCAGCATACCTGCTGACCCCAACAAGACCATCTCAGTAAGGCAGTGTGTGTGATTTGGATTTTTAATGTAACTTATGTCCCAACCAGTCACATCATCCCAACACCAGGCTGACCAGTCCTAACACTAACCTCTTAATGCTGAGCACCAAGCGAGGCAGATGTTAGTACCATTTTTGTAAGTCTTTGGTATGACTAAGCCAGGGATCGACCCCATGACCTCCACCATCCAAGACGGACACTCAAACCACTAGGCCACCGGAACGGTTCAGTAAGGCAGTTTATTTTCTTCCATAAGGTGGAAAAGTTTTCAGTAAGGTGTAACAAAATATCAAGCTGGAAAAACATGCAATTAAAGTCTAGAAGTGTGATTCAAGATATGCAGTGATCGTAAACATCGTGATAAACTCAAAAATATGTAAAGTTTAGTTGAACCTTAATTACCTCCAGTAGTTTCACAAACTGCAATTCCAAACTCTACAGAGCTCAATGGCTTCTTGATATCAACATGCCCTTCACAACTTTTTCAACAAGAATAAAAATATTACATTTTATCTTTCTGTACAATTAGAACTATTTAAGAGGTTTATTGTCCCTTTCATCCTGACATTCCCCTTTAACAAAAAAAAAACAAAACAAACACAAGTAACAGCTTGATCATGCAACCTCACTGAATCTAACATGAAACTAGATTTGAATCAAACACGGACAAGCCAGTATCTGGAGTTTACTGCAAACAATCATATTTATGTTAATTTGTGCTTTTATTCCTCAAGTCTATATTTAAAGGGTCATTTCCGTAAGGCTTACAGAAAAACGATAAGGGTACTGTCTGGACTAGTAATCTCTCCTTCATTATAGCGCATTTGTTCAGATTCCTAAATGATGATGCTTATGTACCGAATTGCGGATAGCAAGAATAATAAGAAATTCAATGAATACATGTGTGCTGGGGGTAGGATAATAAACAAAGTGTCAAATGCTAAGTAGTTTACGAAAATTAATTATATGTGTTCATTTCAATCATATTTGTCCAACAATAACATTTCCAAAACAGAAATACAAATATGATACTATGTTCCATGTTGTTTTCTTCAAAATTCTGTGTCATGCATTTGATAGACCAGTTTAAATACAATGGTGTTATTTTGATCATGAGCTATATGCGGCACTGCATTATATCTTGTTGTTGTTGTAGGATTTAATGCCATTTTTCAGCACAAGATAGGCTATACATGATGGCCAGTAAAATTGGAGGAGGAAGCACCGTGGAAAACCCTGGGAAGAACCACTGATCCATAAGAAGTTACTGGCAAGCTTTCTCATGTACCCACCTTAGCCGAGCCTGAGACTCGAACCCTCACAGACAGAGGTGCGATGGCAGTAATCCGGAATAGTGAGCACTTTAGACCACTCGGGGCCCTGCATCATATCTGAATCGCATCATAACAAAGATCATTTTAATGATGCAGAGCTGTAATGCACGAACATGACTGCCAAATTATGTGAATGTTTTTGGAATTTTTAAATAAGCAAGACAAAGCTGTCAGATGACATACCATGCTTCTTGGGTAAATCCACTGTGAATTTGTGTAGGACTTCCCTTGTGTTACCAGACAACGTTCCAAACAATGCCCCATTACCGTCCATCACAATAAACCCAAACTTGTTGTCATCTGCCAACAGCGCTGTTAATGCCTGTACAAAAATCAAACAAAATCTTTGAAGATGACAATAAGATCTACACTGAATAGTACTGTCCTGTTTGCTGCAGAAATTCTTATGATTTATTATCAAAAAGAGTTTATATTTCTTTGCTTTCACCATACTGGAGTGTGTGCTCAATGATAGGTATTTTCATGGGAAATCGAAATAGATTCATTTCTGATAGTGTTCTGAACTAACATTTTAACATTACAAACTCATTACACCATTAACCGTATTCCACTTAGGCCAACCCCACCCCCCAAATAAAGGTTTCCAGTTGCACTGGTTTTAAAATTAGTGAAAGCAGGTTGTTTTTATTTTTTTTAAAACATATATATTTAAGATAATTTTATTTTTTTCACCATGGGAGGAAAACGTGCTTGGGTTGACAATGAGATACATTAACAGTCTGCCAATTGGAAAGCCCCATTTTTTTGTTTGGCCTTATAGTATTTCAGCTGGACAGAAATGTAGCAAAAGTAAAACTTCCATCTGTCCACTCTCTTTACAAACTCTGCCTCAACCATCTTCCAATATATTTTCAACATCTAAATTAGTTTATGTCTTTATCAACAAGTAACTACAATCGCAGATAGTATTATATTATTTTCCATCTTTCTTAAGCAAAAGGGTTATTTGCACATATCAACTGTCACAAGAAAAAAAGATACACATTCCTACTTGCCATAAATTGTCAGACACAATCATGAACTAGAATGCCATAAAACGGATCCAATTTTTTGGACACAACACCTTTGACATACTACATTCCAGACATGGTGAAAAATAATTTGGATACGTTATCATTTTTTTCCCTTCTAAGCACATGTTTATTAGAACCACATTCTGTATTCTCAAGGTACCAATAAATTTCCATGATCAAAAGAACTATTAATTCATAATCCAGGATTAGAATATTTACAATGACTATCAATTATTCACCCATTACAAGAAGTAATAGTGTTCTTGTTGAGACTAACATAAAAGCACCACCACTCATGTGATGACTAGCAGTTGTATATATGTGACAGAAAAGACAGGTCCAAGCAGGAGATTTCCAAACTTTGTTCACGAGTGCTTACCTCAAAAAAGGGATGATTTTCATCAACCAGATTTTAGCATGCAAATGGACGAAACATACAATTACTGAACAAATTTTAAGATGTGTACATTATTTCATCAAATCAGTCCATTCACAGCAAGTGTGTACACAATCATTTTTAACATTACTGGATCATTACCTGAATTATTTTAGTTGTTGTTGTTGTGGGGTTTAAAGCCATCTTTCAGCAGACGATAGGCTATGCATGGCGGCCAGTATTAATGGTGAAGAACCCGGGAAGAACCACCGACCCACAAGAAGCTACTGGCAAGCTTTCTCACATGCCCACATTGTCCGAATCCTAGACTCGAACCCAAGCAGAATCAGATGAGATGGCAGCGATCAGTAACAGAGAGCACTTTAGACCACTCGGGGCCCCGAATTATATTAGTGGCAGTCCTCATCAATGTTGATCTCAGCAACTAGGATATGGTATACTGTTACTTGATCCAGGTTTTGTCTGGAGTTAGCATAAATTTTCCGAATAGCGAAAATGTTCTTTCAGTGTCTGCCTTGTAATGTGGCAGTGTTAGTAAAACTGTACCAAGTTCATCAAGTTTACACTGCCATAATGGCTCAATACTGTTTAGGTATGATGTTTTTTCAATGTCAGAAAGATTCTCCACATGAAGTATAAAAACGTACAGAAAACCATCCCAACCTTTTTGACATTAAGCCTAATTTGCAGATTTGTTGTTATCATTATCATCATTATGGTCACATTTTAAACTGGATTCTTCATAGACCTGATGATAATATTCTACATTCCTCTCTGGTATCCCATAAACTTGCATCAGATCACCTCTGCATTATATGCCATCTTGACATATCAGTCCCTAACCCTCCACCTTTATTCGCTACTAACAGAAACCTCCATATAATAAATAGAACCAAACGCATGCATGACATCCAAACAAACCTAACAACTTGCTTACCTCCTACAGCAGAACAACTCGATAACTGCCTGCGTTTATTGCTCGACAAACATGCCCCAGCCACAAAGTGCAGAGTATCAATTCAAAAGTGTTCTCCATGGTATAGCAGTGTTTGGGACCAACTTTGCACTGCAAAAAGAGACTGCCTTAAAGCAGAGAGGCTTTGTTTCCACCAGACTAACTATTCATAAGTAAATCTATGAAACCGCCAAGAAGAACGTCACAAACATAGTCCATGCAGTGAAATCAGCCCACTACAGTACTAAGATCATGGAAAGTTCCAGCTGCATAGAGCTCTTCGAGATAACTAACAAGCTAAAGTCAAGGAACAAATGTACATCACTTCCAACTACCTTCTCTCCAGTCGACCTTCTGGACCTGTTTGCAAATTTCTTCAGGGACAAAGTACAAACCATTAGAGATAAGCTTGACAACACAATTTCAATTGACTCGTCGTCACCATACAGCTGGGATACAGAATTTCAGCGGCAACCATTAGCAACATTTGGACCTGTCTCAATGGATTTAGTACGTACAATCCTGATGAAAAGTGCACCAAAGTCATGTGAACTTGATCCAATTCCAACATCACTGCTGCTTGAGTGCTTAGATCCAGTATTGCCTTCACTAACTGATGTTATTAATACCTCTCTCTCCTCTGGTGAATTCCCATCATTATTCAAAACTGCCATTGTAAAGCCTCTGCTGAAGAAACCAACACTCAACCATAATGATTTAAAGAACTACCACCCAGTTTCTAATCTCCCATTCATATAAAAAATCTTAGAAAAGGTTGCTCTATCCCAACTTGTACCTCATCTAAATTCAAGCAGTCTTTTTAGCATTGTACAATCTGAATATTGCCCTTGCCACAGTACTGAAACTACTCTTCTAAAAGTAGCTAATGACATTGTCTCTGCTTTGGATAGCGGAAAGATTACAGTCCTCACTCCTCATGATATATTACTTCACCATCTCCAGCCTGTATTTGGCATTCATGATACAGCCTTACTGTGGTTCAAGTCCTACTTGGTCAACAACATGACACAAATTGTGTCCGCAAATGGAATACACTCCAGCCCAGTTGATCTATGTTGTGGTGTTCCACAGGGGTCTGTTCTAGGACCTGTTCTCTTCATTCTATACACTCAGCTGCTCTCAAGTGTCATAGATCATTGTCCAGTGTCTCACCAATTGTACGCTTACAAAACCCAAATATACAAATCTAGCCACCCAACTGAAGTTGACGCTACTATCCAAGGTGTAGGCTGGTGCATTTCTGATGTGAAATCATGGATGACATGTAACAAGCTGCAGATGAATGAATAATAAAACTGAGGCCATTCTGATCACAGCACAAAGACTTTCTCATTCACATCCTTTACCTCAAACAATAAATATCAGTAACACCAACACTAAATTTATGCAGTCAGTACGAAACCTAGGTGTTACTCTGGACAGTACTCTCACACTGCACCAACATGTCATGAATATATGCAAGGCTGCATATCTTGAGCTGAGACGCATCAGCTCCATTCGCAAATATCTTTCAGGTGATGCCATTAAAACACTTGTGTGTTCATTAGTACTATCAAGACTGGACTATTGTAACTCAATTCTGTCTGGTTGATCACAATACCTACTCCAGAAACTTCAAAAAACAGCTGCTCGGAACATCCTTAGAGTACCACGATCAGAGAACACCTCCCTGCTGCTCTGTACCCTACACTGGTTATCCATTCAATCCAGAATCAAACACAAAATTTGTTCTCTGTGCTACGTTTCACTAACGGATTCCAGTCCAACATACCTATCCGACCTCAAGCATGTGTACACACAAGCAAGATACCTACGCTCCTCTTCTGACAATTGTATACTCATTATTCCCACTATGAAAACGAAATCATATGGACAACGTTCTTTTTTGCATACTAGGGCCCAGCAATGTGGATCTAACTGCCAACTGAACTTAGACACAAGGACACAGTGATCCAATTAAAGAGTGCTCTTAAAACTCACTTATTTCAACTGCAAGAACAAACTTAAAGAACTAATAATGTTTCCTACCTTAAATATTTTCAGCATGTTTTTATGTTTTCTAATTTCATGGTGTTTGTTTTTTGTAATCATAATGTTTTTTGTAATTATATCACTCTATTTCTTTTATGTTACAGGTGTTGTCTAATGCTGTAAAGCGCTTCAAGCTTCTAAAGATTAGGCGCTATACAAAGTCCTCTTTATAATTATCATTAATATTATCAATATCATCACTCTATACTAATGACAATTTAATCCATAAAATGATTATCACCTGCTATTTAGCAGACCAAGACAAAGACCACATTCATCACAGGCATTACTGTAACAATGGCAATTAAAGATATACTTTAGTTTGGTTTACATTCCTGTTTACAAAGGACTAAATCAAGGCCAGTGGTGTTAATACAAGTTTTCTGTGATGGAGTCGCTCAACATTTCCGAGACTTTCAAGATATATTTTAAAAAGTTGATAAATCAAATGCAGATTTCGTAATATTCCATATTTCAGGGTTGGTAGGCACAATGAGATAATAGGATAATTAAGTAAAATGAGAGATATACATTTGTGAATTAAAATAAATGATGCTGTGCTTCATTAAAGGCAGAAGAGGGTAGTACACAACTTTTCTGTTCAAAGCAACTGGATGATTCTGTTTACCTTACCTCTGTGTGAAACTTGTTATCACATAAGTAAAGGGATGTGTTGATTGGCCGGAATGGTTCAAAATCAATGTTGACCTTCTTCTCTTTGCCTTCATCTGTCACAATTGTTCCACAGTATATCACAAGACCATTGGGAGGTACTGCAAAACAGTATTTTAAAGAGAACTATGATAATTCTAGTGAAATGGATAAATGCTCACATCTCTTCAATTTTTTTTATACTATACAGTCTACAATATACTATATCAAGGTATATTCCAAATATCTAGCAAAGTCACTGGACAGCAGAGGCAGAAAACAATCCACTGCCTGTAATAATTCAATTTTAGCTTCTATCAGTCAAACATACATCTTACACTCCAGTCTAACAACCTGATTTTAATGGCTTAAGTTTATCACGTGCATCATAACACTGATGCAGAATATTTTGAACTGTCTTCTTACAGGTCTGTTGGCTGTTATTTCTGCCAGGTTATTGTTCAACAAAGTCTACTGGTTCATAAATGAATTTCCAGACTCCAAGTATGTCTTCTTTTCAAATGCCAAGTATTGAAAATGATATTCACGAGAAGCTCTAGCATAACAAATTTGGTAAAGAAAAAGAAATTGTTTTAGCTAACATGTTCAGAAGAATATATGTTAAGTCTTAAACAGAATCTTTGACCCTGAACCAATATCTTGTCACAGACAATATCAAGATGTGCCAATGTACTGGATATGGTTATATCTTTAATATTTTTTATATATAACAAAACATTTAAGTGGCCTCGTTCAAGGTGTTTACTGCTATATGTTGTCACAGTGTTCATTGTACAAAAAATTTCAATCAGGACTGGTTTGAAAAACTCAAAGAAATGTGGATATGTTAGTGGTCAGAAGTGTTTTAGTGACAACACCACCATGTCAATGCCACTATTCATGCAAGTGGTGGGCATCTTATGTGGGGTTTAATACATTTGTCAACACATGATAAAGCTATACACAGCAACCAGAACATCTGGTCGAGAAAGAACCTGAGAAGGCAAAAATAAGCCTCAAAACCCACAGGAAGCTACTGGCAAGCTTTCCCAATACCCACGTTGGTTGAGAAAAGACCTTAACTCAAACAGAGGTAAGATGTATGAGTGACTGGTAAAGGTGAGCGTCTTTGACAATGCAGCCACCTGGGGCCCCTCTTGCATGTTTACCAACCTGATGCCTGAGGTGCCTGAGGTGATCATAATAACAGGATTCATCATGCGGCCAACACACCAATGTATGCCTAGAACAACAGTCCATAATTCCAAGTTTTTATGTGAAGGGTTGTTTCTTCCCCAGACCCATAATCTCTTCAGAACTATATACACTGGTTCCCACTGACCACCCCATCCAAAATCTGATACAATTCTTAACAGAAGGGTGCAGGGTTTAGGGTATAAATTGGAACTTTGGTCAGATACCAGTGCATATTTAGCACCCCCTCCCCCAAAAAAAAAATGGTGATGGAAATTGGATCCCTGGGGAATACGAGCTAACAGAAGGTTCATGTGGTCTCCAAGGGCCAGAAACAGAGTAAGATCTCCGTAGTGGAATCAAGTCTGCAGCCAAGTTTGGAGTCCACAGAAGAAGGAATGAGCTAAAGGCAAGCCAATAATAAGGTCTTTTCCAGAGGAACCATTATGAGGGATAGACCAGTCTTGTCTGGAGGAACATGAACTCTCCCTGTGCATCAACCAGCCATCAAAATAAAGATGGATGAACTACAACTACCCCTCATCATCCTAGTAAAATCTCTGAAGACAGAGGCAAGACAAAGAAAGAGCTATTTTCTGTGTGGAGGGCTGATAGGATGTGAAGGTACCCTTCCTGAAAATCAATGGAGATAACGTAGTCACAAAGCCTCATGGTGTTCCAGACAGAAGTGGTAAATTTCAACTCAAAATCTCACAAGCCTTTGATTACTTTCATGAGTTGTATACTGTCACCAATTTAAGCAGTTAAAACAACAAGGGCATTGTTTCTTTGTCAACAAATGCAATTGCTTACATACACATTCAACAGAACATCAGTTTATTCAAGTCATCACATCAAAAAAGGATTAACTTGACTGGTCATGCTGGCTTCTTGCCTATTTAACCAAGTCTAACCATTAGCTATTCCACAGACTGGCCATAGCCAAACAAAAATATAAAAAAACTGGTGACCAGCTGCTAACCCTCCAGGCTCGCAATTAGTGAAAATAGGGATAAAAATGGGTGAATTTTGACACAAATTCATGAAAATTTGTTGGAACAAATGTTCAGCATGGTCGCCAACTGATAAAGGTAGATTGTGTTCAACAAGAAAACTCACAAACCATGCTTCGGCGTTGGTAGCTTGCAGGTCTTCCGTCAAGAGCTGAAATCTGCTGTGAGTTCTTAATTTTCCCAACCTCTATGTGCTTTTTACTACTAACATGCTTCCTCACATCATCTCTGGCACCAAGCCCAATGCTAAAATTTGTGGCACACTGCGTGCAAAAATCACGATGTATATCGATGTTTGATGGCAGAATGCACAGCCAATTTTTTGTATATTCCAAACTAAGCTTCACTTTCTGAGCAATAGATTTCTTTTTCCTTGTTGGTGAAGACATTTTCAAGATGTGGTGCCGAATGGTAATTCAATTTAGTGTTTGTGGCACATGTGCAGAGCAAAATTCCGGTTAGGCCCCAGTTTCTCTCAAAAGCATTTGTAAAACTACTATTACACACACCAATTAAAATCCGCTAAAATGCCCGAGCCAACTGTAGCAATCAGCTATAGTTTCACTAATATCGTGACTAGCAGTACTGGACCGTTTCAGCAACTGCCAATATCATGACTAGCGCTTAACATGAAAGCGGTTATTTTATTAAAGATTTAAAATAAATGAGAATTGGGGAACTCATATTTTTGTGCACGTGGCGTGAATCCGTGAAAAAGTCATGAAATTCATGCCAAAATCACGAGGGTTGGCAGCTATGCTGGTCTGATGGACAGACTAAAGTAACCCAAATACCTATGCAACATTTGTGGCGAGGCATAAAAAAAGTGCACAAAGCAGTGAAATGTTATAAGAACAGACACAGGTCTCACTTACAAAAACATTCTTACCTTTATTATATAATTTTAGTCTCTGTTGCACAGATGTAATTGCACCCAATACAGACAGCCTGTTCACTCTGCTTTTGATGTTGGAGGCTGTACCAAACTCATCTGCCAACATCTTGGCTACCCTGGAAATCTGGTCTTTAGGTGGAATGATCAGAGAAATCATACTGGTACCATTCCTATGATTTTAAGAAAGAAAAAATTAACAACTTAAAAAAAATACAAGATGCTGGCTAGGGTGTGCACATCAAGCCGAACCCCATGCTTTTATAAGCTGTGTATTTGTAAAGCTAAATAAAGATGTATGCATACCAATCCTACATATACAATCCAAATCCAAAATGATGGGACAAATGGTGCTGAAATAAAAGGAAAGTACCAGTAACACTGATATTAATTTAAAGTGTTTATGGAGTCATGAAAGAACGTCAATGTGATTGCTATTTAGAACTTCTTCCAAGGCAAGAATGATAAAAATGTTTTAGACATGTGCCATTTTTCATCATAGTATAGGTTACACATGGCAGCCAAAATATCAGGTGGCAGAAGAACTTGGGAAAACCCTGCGATAAACCAATGAGCCATGGAACGCTACTGGCAAGCTTTCTCACATACCGCGTTGACTTAGTCAGCGACTAAAACCAAGATGGATAGAGGTGAGATGCCAAAGTGACACTGATCTGTAAAGATATGTGCCTTAGACCATCCAGCTACCTGGGGCCTCTTGATTAAAATGTAAAATTACATTAAGTCTAATACCACATGTACATGGACAATGAGTACCCACATGCATATGGCCCAAGAAGTTTTTCTTGTTTCATACATTTGTTATATAGTTATCAACAGTGTATCAATCACAAATTTAACAACCAATATAAAAACGACAACTTTACACTTGAGGCAATTCTCATGTTTTGTCATTTATCTATGGCAGATTTGATTTTTTATTGAATTCCCCCCCCCCTTTATTTGCTTGGCATTACTGGCACATAACTTGCCTATACCTGCATACAAACAAGGAATGGCATGATTGAAAGATGCAAGATTTTAAGTGAAAATGTGATCAAGAAGTTTAAAATGTATTTCTGCTGTGAGAAAATAACTGAAACAAGGTTCACTGCGACACATGAAAATTTTAACAGCGGTTTCTACAGTACACATGTTGGCAAACTTATATTTCATCGGTTTCTACAGAGCAATTGTCAATCATACTGGGAGTGCAGGTTATCAAAGAATGGTGAAGTCCTCATAAATGTATTTGGGTGAAGCTGCATAGGTTTGATCTTAGTAGACAAGGAGATATAGACACATTTGAGTCAACTGCTAATGCATAATGATCGTTGAAACAAATTATCGTACGCATTTATGCTTTGACATAACTCTGTGATAAACATCACTTAGCGCACTTTGAATCCATATTTTAAATCCCTCAACGATATTCAGAATACTTGCATATTTTTGTATATGGTATCTAAAAATTATTACCAAGATTTTGGAATTTATTTTTATGCTCGGACAATAGCAGAATATGGACTCCTATGATAATCATCTGAGCCATTTCTGTCATGTACAGGTAGGTATACCTTCATTTTCAATTATCATTTTCTGACGGCAATACATAATTACTTTGGTGCTGAGCATGAGGTGGCAAACAAGCCTGATTCTTGCATGACTGCCAAACAAAATAGTTAATAATTCATCCAGTTTTGATTAGAAAACAGATCAAAGAAACAGAATGGTAGTATGAATCACGAAACAGGCCATTCCCATGGGCTGCAAAATGAGAAAACAATTGTTAGCTTTATGCACTCAGACTTATTTCCATACAGTACTGTGATAACAAATAGGTCAATATATATATATATATATATATATATATATATATATATATATATATATATATATATATTCAACTACCACTTAAACTAGCAGTTTACTTTTTTTTTACTCTTGAAAACTGCAAGAAAATTAAAAAAGTATAATGCATTTACAAAACCATTTTGACACAAACCCTATAATGTACATGCAGTACAAGTTCAGGTGTCCTCACATCACTATTCTTTTATTCAAACCTGATAATCAATGACTTCTAGACATGTAACCTCATGTTTACTAATATGTTTTAGGGTTATTTCAAAATATGAATCTGCTGAGTTTGGACAATGGCTAAAGTTTATAAAACTACAAAAAAATAGCTTGTTCAAGTGGCAGCTGATTAACATTTGTAACTGCAGTACTGTAATGTAGGTACTCCTGTTGGTTAGAATTAAAAACAATACACCATATTCATATAAAGGCTAAAAATACATGGTGTAATCTCAGTGAGAGATCAATCACAAAGTTTAAAAAATGTAATGTAGTAGCCTGTGATGCTTATAGATGGATTGAAAAAAGTCAATGGAATATGATCATTTTTTCTTCTTTCAGAGGACTGAAAAGGAATTAAGCTAATTAAATAAATTCATACAGAAAAAAAAAGATTGGCATGGTAAAGCCACTGAGTGTTGTTATAGTTGTAACATTATAATCACAATTATCGCTATTTTCATTTGCCAAAGTTTTCATTTAACAACTAAGCAGCAAGAGCATCAGCAACTGTTCCCTGGCAACCAACAATCCATGCATCATGCTATGAATTAATGCAAGAGGTATCATTATTTGGACTCCTATTTTTCGGGCTGGGACTGCATTTAAAAAAAAAAATAGTTATGGACTGCAACTTTCAAAATCATATAAAGAACCCTAATAAAAAGTGATACAAGTTTTGATCAAGATTGCATGTCATAAAATAATCATTCTGTTATAGAAATCATGGATGCTGTGATGTTTGTAGTGTGGCAGTTTATTGTTATGTCTAGCACTGGGGCATCATGTCCAACCCAGCCACATTATCCCAACACCAGACCAACCAGTCCTAACACTAACCTTTAAATGCTGAGAACCTGGCAAAGTAGCTGCACTTACCATTTTAAAAAGGCTCTTAGTATGACTTGGTTGGGGTTTGAACCTGTGATCTCCTGCATCCACTCTAACCACATGGGCCACCAGAATGGTCAGCCGAAGAGGTCATTTGGTCTAAATATTAGGGTCCTGAGTTGTTACAATTAAAGACACTTAAAAGCAATGCAAGCAATGATTTCTGGTATGTAAAAAGTTAAAATTAGAGTTCCAACCAAGTAACAAGTATGAAAGCAATGAGGGAAAAGTTAAGCCCTGAAAGACTGACTAACTTTCTAACTAATTATACTTCAAATAAAATTATGTAGCCAACAGTGTAAGTACAGGCTACCTGGCTGCCCTGATTAACATATAGGAATCATCCCTTACTACATGTATAGTGGAATCATCCCCATAACTTCACTAACAAATTTCTTAATTGACAATTATCTGGTTTCTAAAGAAAAGCTAGCACTTTACATTCAACTGAAACCATTATTACAAAACTAGTGCATTAAGATGTCAAGAGTATTTGCCTTTATTAACCAATAACTTTAAGGTATGTACAAGTAATTTCATAATCAAACAAGCTCATTTACAATTCACTCTCTCATCTTGAAATGTAGATAATCCTCTTTTAATTTTTGTAATAACAGATGCCATTAAAAATTTCTGTCTTTGTTGTTCACACCCTATTCGAATTTCGTAAAAACGCATACCATTAAGATTTTATCATTGTTGCCCACATCCCTTTTAAATTTCCAAAAAAACATAAGCCATTATAAAATTTCTGTCATTGTTGTCCATGCACATGTAGCTAAACATTTAAAAAAGAACAATCATAAACTACTAGAAATATGGATAATCACTAAATGCATAATAATGACAAAACTAAAGATTATACAAAAGAAGTCAGAGGAAAAGATACAAAATTATAAGCAGGGCTGACAAAATCCCATAGCATGACATCCCAAAAACTATTCATCTTTCAAGATGGGCAAGTAAATTTTTTGAAGTCACTAGTCCGCTAGAAGTGCTATTTTCAAACTTTAAAGACAGCTAAATCAGAAACGTCAATATTTTCATGTCTTAATCATTTTATCTTATTTTATCTGGTCATTCATGCCCTTTTTCATGTGTAAATTTACATCATGTATCACATCTACTGGGTCATGGAAACTGTTCTATGTGTACACATTCTAATACAATTTGACTGCATTCTGGACTAAGCAACCAAATTATCAGCAAATTAAAACACACCAGACAAAACAAAACTGGTATGATTAATTATCAGTGTTTTAAGTGGATTTGGTGTATTGTGTTTATTCGAACCAGATACCCATGAAAAGCAGATGCTGATTTTAATCCACTGAGTCAGTGTCATTACAAATATGTTTGCTACATTAGTGTTAGTTTTCTTGGCAAACTGATTAAAAGACAATGATTCTTTAATTTGTATACAAACTCTTAATGGTATGTAATTAACGGAATTATCAGACAGTTACCAAACATGCTGAACTACGTCAAAATTTGTCTGATGGAAATAAACTAGCCCACAGTGTACGCAATATGGCACCATGTTTGTATGGAAAGTATACCAGTATCTGTGCCAGTCTGGTCACAGTCGGTTAGAAATTATAAATCAATGATTCAATTGACTTAGTTCTGTGCACTTTTTATCACATTAACCGTTTTCATTATTGAAATCATTGGGAGGGGGGACAAACAAACTAGGATGTACAGCTAAGCATGGGATTGATCAACGTAAAAATGAATCAAAGCTTATAGTGAACAAGGTCTAAATGATTTCACAAGGTAAACACAAAACAATGTTGAGTGATATAATGTTAAGCAGAGTGTACATGTAAAGCTTACATACTCTGTACTCCCTGGCAAAGTCTGAATCCACCAAGGGGTTTGACGGTTATATAAACGCACCCCCCCCCCAATCCCTCCAAAGCAGAACATATATCGATGCTGATGAAAAAATAAATAAATAAATTTTTTTTGGGTTAATAACTTATGGCATCGAGCCCTGACACTAATCGGGGTCCTAAGGTTCAAGTTTGCTCAATGTAAAAACTTTTTAAAAAAAATAAGAATAAAAACCAAAACGCTTGCGGCACTCTTACCCTCGAGCTGCTTCTAAACTCTTTATGAGTTTTTTTATCTTCCAGATCTCTACATTTCTGTCAGCGTTAGATTCACCGTCCACTCCGTTTGATGCCATATTGTAGCTTCAACGTAATTCCTATCCCACCAAAGGAAGTTGGTTCACCTTTCACGTTGTTCCGTATGTGGGGGTTTTAAGTGCTCAATATGACATATATGCTGAATAATATTCAAAAGTTAACGACGAAAATAGCTGTACTGGATCGTCTGGCTTACATCAAGCCCTAGCACAACGTGAAGAAAGCTGTGTGAGCTTAAAATGTCACCGTTTTCAATGTTATTGTGCAATTTACGTTCATAATGGACCATGTGAGCTACGTCATGACGTCATAAGCAGAATTTGTCCCTTAGAGGAGAATACAGTCCTCGAATAGGATTTGTCAAAATGTGAATAAATTGTTACAAAAGAGCAGCTGTCTTAATAGTTAAATATTATAAAGAATTAGAGTTGTATTTGTTTAAAAGAGATCCAAAGGAAATCTAAATCATTAATACCATTCTAGTCTTTGATTTCACATTCTCACCGCTGCATCGGTGTATGTACAAAAAATAACTACTGTACATTTTATCCTAAAAATTTGACCTGATGATCTGCCAGGTTGGTGAAAATACAACATAATTAATTACAATCTGTCACAAATTCTGTACATTTCTATATCACACAAGAAGAAAATTCAAGTTTACACTCACTAGGGGAAAATAATGTGCTTTAGAGCAAAAGTATAATTCTCTGATGTTAAATATTATTATAAAATTTGGATCCGTACATGATGAAATAGGACGCTCCCGCCACCAAGAGTCTCCCAACTATAGGTAAAATAGTGTGATGATAGCACAACAATACTGGGCGGACGTTCTGCTCGATGAAGTCAAAGACCAGTGCGGAAGGGTTCCAAGATTAGTTCAACGACCATGTGCTCAAGACCAGGGCATATCACACCATATCGGTGGACTTCGGCTGTGGTCATCCAGTCTAGAGAGGGGTGGGCACCGCCAGGCTGCATCTTGCCCTTGACACGCCGCATCAAGACAACTAGCAATCCTTCCATACCGGATCAGTCGCAGCCCGAGTCAACAATGACCGCGCCTGCTGGACACCAGGACGGAGGCGACAAGTATTCTAGTGGGGCTCCCACTACCAACATCCGTGGAAGAGACAACATCATCATCGGTACATGGAACGTTAGAACACCGAGGACTATGGGAAAGTTGAAAGAACTTACACATGAGTTGAAGAGGTACGACTGGAACAGTATTGCTCTCTGCGAAGTGCGCTGGATAAACTTTGGTGAAATAACAACAGATGAAGGGCATAAGCACTTCTTCGGCGGAAGAGAGGACAAGCACGGTCATAGCATTGAATGTCTTGTCCCCAAGGGCATTGTGAACAGCATTATGGGTTGTTGCCCAATCTCAAGCAGGTTTATTACCATCCATATTAGAGAGACTCCATTCAACATCACAATCATTTAGGCATATGCACCCACATCTAACTATGATGACAACGAACTGGATATTTTTTATAATCAAACTGCAATATGTCATTGACAACCCACAAAATAAGGACATTCTGTTCGTACAAGGAGAATGCAAAGGTGGGAGTTGATTCACAGAAAAACTTGCAAAGCACAAAGCACATGTGGACCCTTCTGCAAAATGCAGAAACAAAAGAAAGAGGACCCAGGCTCTTGGAGTTTGCTGCCTACAACAATCGTGTGCTGGCCAACACGTTCCGCCCTCACAACATCTAGAAAATGGACCTGGCACATTCCAGATGGACAACATCACAACCAGACTGGCTAGATGTTGATGAAAAGACGATTCCGCACAGGACTGAATGTGGCCAGAGCACGAAGTTTCCCAGGTTCAGATATTGGAAGTGATCAGACTTTATTAATGACAACATTTCGCCTCCACCTGAAAATGATCAAAAAACATAACCAACCAATAACCTGGTTTGACCTTGAAATATTGAAAGATTTTAATGTCGCAGAAGCCTTCCGAGCAACGTTAGGTTGTAAATTTGCACCTCTGATAACTTTGGACAACCAAGACACCAACGTATCTTAACAAACACATTCAAAACAGCTGTGACTAGCACAGCCAGTGAGATCATTGCCAAATATCATCGAACAAAGAAACATTTGGTCACAACATATGTCCTTGAACTATGTGAGAAAAGAAGAGAACTGAATAAAAAGGGAGAAAGATATCACGAAGAAGATAGAAAATACAGAGATAAACAACATGATCAGGAAAATCACGTAAAAGGCAAAGGAATCCTGGATAGAAAGACAGTGCTGTAAAATCGAAGACGGACTGAGCAGAAACGTTGCATATCAGCTGTTGAAAAATATCACAACCCATAAACATGGGAAAACTATCGCCACCCAAGATAAATCAGGAAAATGCCACACAATACATTAAGAGCTCTTCAAGCGATAGACAGAATAGTGCTCAGAACTGTACAATCAGAAGACCCAAGGAGAACAAGTAGTACTAAATTGCCCTCAAGTAGAAGAAATTGATGACAACTCCATTCATGGCGAGGAAGTAGAATTGCAGTTAGGTCATTAAAGAAAGGAAAGTCACCTGGTGTTGACAACATACCAGCAGAGTTCATTCAAGAAGCAGGAGAAGAGATAGTCATAGCCCTAACAACAATCTGCAACAAGATATGGCAGACAAGAGAATGGCCCACCACGTGAACTTAATCTTTGGCCATAGTGCTCCCCAAGAAAGGAAACCTACAGCTATGTAAAAACTTAAGAAATATCAGTCTAATCAGCCACCCAAGCAAAGTCATGCTGAAGATAATTCTCAACAGACTAAAGCCCCAAGTAGATAATATTATTGCTGAAGAGCAGGAAGGAGCACCACAGAACAAATGTTCAGTCTCAGACTCCTTTGCGAGAAATACCTTCAACACTATGTCATAGATTTCAAGAAGGCCTTTGATAGGGTATGGCATGCGGCGTTATGAGCAACCGTAAGAAAGTAAAACATCAGCTCAGACGACTTGGTACGGGTTGTTTGGAACATCGATGACAAAGCCACCAGTGCTGTCCTCATTAGTGGTGGCAGAGGAGATTGGTTCCAAAGAACAGTTGAAGTCAGACAGGGGTATATACTGTCACCTACACTCTTCAACATTTTCCAGGAAAGAATCACAGAAGATACCTTGAAAGACCACAAGAGCACTGTCTGTATTGAAAGAAGAACAATACCAACCTACGCTTCGCAGATGATGTTGATGGTTTAGCTGGAGATGACAGAGAATTGTCTGACTAGTTTGAGCGCATCGTCAGAGCGTCCTCAACATACGGTGTGGATATTAGCGCCGAAAAAGAACTGATGACAAACGACACCAATGGTATGAGTGAAGAAGATAAAGGTCAGTGGACAGAAGCTGCAAATTGTCTCAGTCTTCAACTACTTCGGATCAATATCAAAGACGAGGCCTTCATACCAGAATTACTTTGCTGGATTGCCCAGACCACAGCAGAAATAACAAGGTTGGGACCAATATGAAAAGACACCAACATTTTTTTGGTTCCAAAATAAAGCTGGTGTGCTCGATTGTCATATCTATATTTCTGTATGCATGTGAAACATGGACGCTCACATCAGAGCTGCAAAGAAGGATTCAAACCTTCGAAAGGAGATGCTACCGCAAGGTATTGGGCATCTCTTACATTGACCATGTAACCAACAAAGAGGTCCACGGCAGGATCCAACGAGCCATCGGACCGTACGAAGACTTCTTGACCACTGTGAAAAAACGTAACCCGAAGTGGTACGGTCATGTCTCAAGATCATCTGGACTGGTAAAAACAATCTTGCAAGGCACTGTGTGTGTGTGTGCAGATGAAGAGGCAGACAGAAAAAGAGGTGGGAAGACAACATTAAAGAGTGGACAGATGTGTGGTTTGGAGATTCCCAAAGGGCAGTAGCGAACATGGACAGATGAGGAGAATCGGTTGTAAAGTCAATTGTGGTGCCCTAACGAGCTCTTGGGTTACGGGATCGTTGATGATATGTAGAAGACGTCAAATAAAGAATAAAAAAACATGCTCCTCTCATTGTGACATTACAGCGCACGGCATTAAATCCGATGTATATTGGATCACACCTTTAGGTTGACCTCGTCCAAAATATCTACGTAACTTGACATTGATCTTGCTGTATGTGCTTTCGGGGTGTGTAAATAATGGCTTTGCAAAGCACCGTGAGAAATTGCTACCAGCCGGCCAGTCCGATATCAGCCAATGTCACGACGAACCGAGGCAAATAATGTCAGTAGGTGGGTTGATGTGAGATTCCGACTCCTTATGGTGTTTGGATATCGTTATCTAAAAGATGATCGACCACGGTGTTATTGCCCGGATCGAATAAACAATAAAATAAAATATGAATGTCATGGATGTAATAACAGAGATCTGAACAGATATATAGAATAGAACAACACGAGCACCCGTATGTAAAATACAATATTTGCTCAATTACATAACAAAATTAAATTGGACATGACATTTTTAATGACTCACGTTCTCTTAGAAACAATTACAAAGTTTACGCGAAATTCAATTAGCCGTTCTGATATACCGATAAAACAAATTTCATCATATAATCAAGAGACTAATCGAACTCAAATTGCCGACATGACAGCTTTACTTGGCCGCTTCCGGTCTTTCCCAAATCACAATTGGTTTATAGGTCGTAGGTCTGCGTTGACTTAGTTCTTTTCTTTCTCTCTCCCTGCTTCCCTTCTCTCTCTCTCTCTCTCTCTCTCTCTCTCTCTCTCTCTCTCTGGGCTCTTTGAATCATAAACACTGTTCGCTTTTCTACTTTGCAGTACAGGTATGGAGCTATTTCCTTTGTACCTTACCTTCTCGAGTCCCCTTTCCCCTCGCGTATCATCAGAGAATCCCCTGTCTCTTCTCGAGTTCATGGTCTCTCTAATTTCCAGACCCCCTGTCAATTCGACAGTTTATTTAACGAGACAAACTGCTCATTAATTTTCCTCGCAGCTAACTTCTGGCTTTCCTCAGAACTTAGACTGGTTAATTTCGCGAGGGAATACATGCACCCTCGTTTAACTTAGTCATTCAGAATACTTTCTCTAACCGCAAAAAATTAAGCCACCCATAGAAATCGGAATAATCCTTCTAGTCCGCATTTATTAATAACTATTCTGGAAAATATCATTTTTGATACCTATTTCAAATGGTCCATGATTTCCCAACATTTTTCCCTGGTTTATCTCAACTCTGTCATTTTCCGGTATTTGTCGCCTATGTTCACATTGGCCACTTCCAACTGTCTGGCCGTTATCGAAAGGGTTCTAATTGAAATTTAATTCATGCCCCAAACAAAATATATCCTGTCCCTCGTAGTCATCAGTTTATTGTAAGCATAGCCTATACGTCAGTCTAAACTGACCACGACATAATGTACTGTGAAATTATTTACAAAAATTTCACCATTACACAGCAAGTAGCCAGTCCGTGTGGCCAGTTGGATTTTTTATTGAATTGTAAAATGATATGCTTTTATGATATTAAAAGAAAGATTTGAAACCAAGTGAGACCCATTAATGCGATCACAAAAACAAAAGCAAGCATATACCACTACAATGACATGACTCCTTCTCAAAACAACCAGTACTAGGTAATGTGTAAGATATTTATATGAACCTGGTGAAGCTGAAGGGGTACAAAAGATCAACTGATTCTATTTGGAGTGTGACGATACATAAAATTTCCAACGTCGTAAGATCCACGGGTAGACCTGCAATCTACAGAGTAGATTCAACTGCTCCTTAACGTGGATTTGTACATAAACAATTACAAGTAATTCCTGAAGACACACAGTAACCACCGCCCTAGTTTGTGATCTAGCGCCATGACGTCGATTACATTCAAGACAGATCAGCATCACATTTTGGCATGTGAGACTAAGACTACTGTTAATTCTATCTACGATAAACTGTCTTGGATTATTATTTGAATACTGCCACAACATTACTGTTTTATAGCTCGCACAAGGATTATTCTGTCATTGTTTCAATGTCAAGATACATTCAGCATCGATATCAAAGTTGCGCTTTTTTTGTAGTCACACTGCTTATAACAAAGTTTGTCTTGCAACATCATCGTTAATTTCCTGAGTTTGATTATTATTTTCTGTGAAGTCTACAATAACTTTCCGCAGCTGAGATATTCTTCTGACTCAAGACACTGCGAGACAGTCTAAATCTGACCATTCTGTACGATCATCAACAATCCAAATATTAGTATCCGAAATAGTTAATCCTTGTGACGAATGAATCGTTATAGCATATCCTAGAGTCCATGGAGTTTTGTCCATTGTTAATTCGCTCTCAACAACACTCACAGGAGCTAAAACAATATCATTTAACACAAGATTTTGTTTGCTATCGTTATAACACCTATGCGAAATTTCCGAACAGAAATAAATAATGAGTTGTTTTGGAAATTTCCAATCCTTTCTAGAAAAATCGGTTCCAAACGTCGCTGTAATATTGTGTGACCCTTAAAAATATATTGTGCAGTTGATCAAGTACACGTTTATATTCTGACTTTGATGTCTTCGGAAAAACTATTAACATCTTTGACGAAACCGTCTTTATTACTAAACTTAACCATGCCTAATTACATGAAGCTTTTTACTATCAGACGCAACGAAAGTAGGTTCTATCGGACTCCATGGTTCTCTTTTTCGATATTCTGGAAGTTCTAAAATTATTCGTTTGTCAGTGCAGAAATCGACACGTTGTGATTATGGTGGTCCTTGATAAACAGGTGCGATCTATGGCCATTCTAATACGGTTATGATCGAAGATTGATATAAATCAGAGGCGTATTCTAACTAGTTTATTTTTATCGCGGCTTATAATGTTGGTTCGTGAACAGTTATAACTATTTTGATAGTGATATATTTGATTCTACATTGGAATTCATCGTTGATTTGTTCGACCTGATAACTGTCCTTAGATATGCTCACACCATTCAAGCCTGGTGTTCCATCTAGTTTACTTTTATACGAAAATACCAGAGAATTATTTGCTTGCAACTCAACAAATGAGCTTGATATCCTATTTGGCCAGCTATGATATAATCGTAATTGTACTGGTGCTATTTCTTTAGCTGAATAGCAGTTGGAAAGTTGACGCTAAACTCATGATTGATTGGGCTTGTTGATATCATCGTGGTGTTCAACGGAGTTGTATTAGCGACAGTCTGCTGTAGTAATTCTTGCAATGACAACATTATTGTTAAATCCTGATTCTAAATCAGATTCTAAATCCCGATTTTCTAAACCGGACGTAGATTCTGGCGGTCATTACCTTGTTGTAAATCTTAATCATTTCTGTGAACTAAGTATCTGATATTATTACATCGCTAAGACCTGACGATATCAATAAAGATAATTTGGAGTATGCATGCGTAGCTGTATTCAACTTTATTATATATTCATGCAATTTTGTATTTATACATGTAGATGATATTAAAAATACCCGCAATTGTTGTTGTAGCTGAAACACAAATTGTTACAACTGATGGTGATGTCATTGTTGTTGCTGATAGCAATACGCCTGTTTCAGCTATAACAGCGGACGCCGAATACACAATTTTGTCAACGATAACTACACGTCTGCGATATTTTCTTACTTTTATTGTATACTCGTCAACGATATTTTCCAGTTTGGTTTGCCACTTCACATACTTCGTTGTATCTGTAATGTCGAACGTCGATTGGGGAGTTCATTATATAGTAAGTGGTAGTTTATCGACTAATTCAAGACACCAATAATACAACAAATCTAATTTCTTTTCTTCGGACTCCCCAAGAAATGTTTCCTCGTTTTTTTTTTTTTTTTTGTTTTTTTTTTGCTCTAACATCACTATCATATCTCCAGAGGATCCAGTTAGAGGATAACGCCGTGAAATTGTGATATATATCGTAAATGTCGCAGTGCCGAGTACTGAGAACCTGTATATACCAGTAACTTTAGCGCGATGTTTGATGGATTTTATTGAGTGGTGTCCATGATGCTGATACAGACACTGCTGTATATTCTACACCATCAGTATTTTTTTTTATATCGGATAGTTCAATACCGATAACTTTTCTTTTCAAAGAAATCGTCCACAATTCCGTTTATTTTATTTTTCCGAAAATTTATAAACGATAGTTTATTATTAGAATATTCAGATCTAAATGTGGTCATTCCATCATTGATTGTCATCAACGATTTCATCATCGGAATGTTGCTATCATCGACTTTTTCCCCGCTGCAGCGTCATTTCTTGATAATGGTTCTCCAAGACCAATACTTTTTATTAGTAGTCATATTGAGATAACCAGTCATTGTATCACCTGCGGTTAGTAAACGATCATTGATCTCAGTTCTGATCATGTTGTTGTTGCTATCTACGTAACTTTCTTTTACCACATCATCGTCAGGTTTTGGTTCTTTCACGTTAATAATTGTGTTTTTACTCATGCTGAGACCACCATACATAATATATCAAATTACTTTTTATGCGTGCAGTAATATCTCGCATGAGTGTTAAGACTGATTCGTCTGATTTTTTAACGTTACCGTTTTTAGCAAACACCACTAAGTTATCTTCGTTCGCATCTGGAACCTGCGGGATAATATCTGTCTACGGGATGTTGCTCGTCTTTAATCGTCCTTGTTTATCCTAAAAAATAACGAATTCATTTTGGTCTACATTTGAGAGACTGAAAAGGTTAGCGAGTTCATCCTTGACCTCGTCAGTGGTTGCATATTTAGATTAGTCGTTAGAGGTTTGCCCTGAGTCTTACCCATAGTAGATTTTCCGTATATATCTACCATTTTACTTTAAGATCTGTTAAAAACGACGATGGACGGCTATACCGTCTACTTGTATGCTCGCGCACGACTTTATGAGGTGGTGTCCCTAACGATGTCAGGACCATGACACAGCATCGAGCACAGCGAGTACTTTACGGCCACATATTGACGGATCGGTTATTGTCTGTGTTGGTAATGTTGAATACCAGATCAGAGTGTTTTGAACATGAGTGCTTTGAACTCTGCCGACTTATTTTTAAAATTCTTTTGTTGGAACCAATCCATGCGAATCAAAATAAACAATTCCACCTGGATCAATCGCGTATGCAACCCAACGAATATCTGGACCAGAACTTCCATCGAGATTAATGATACCGGTTTCAACACGGTTTGGTTGTTTTGGTAATTGGTGACGTATGCAGTTTTTTATATTTAATCACTCAGAAGTATCAATTAAATCAAAACTGGACATATAAAGGAGACGTTTGGCATCTAACCAAATGTTATGGGAAGTCTTAAACCCTTTCGTAACTTTAGTGGGGAGTTCCTGGCAATTCCTGGCAGTCTTTCTTTCCCTTTTTTTTAAAGTCTATATTCCGTGACCTGTTGCTTTCTTTAGTGCCATCCCAGCATCAGTTCCAACAGCACCAAGTATAGCTGCTTTCCCAACAGCCTGGGCTGCAGAGGCTATCAATTCTGGTATAACTGCAAAAAGTGGAAATATACAACCCGTCTTTACTGCGTCTTTAATGGCACCTGTAGAGAGATTAAGTCGTACGCCTCTTTGTGATTGATGGCGTTAATGAAGTGCCTGAGTTGACGTTCATTCAGTGATAGTTTATTTGGACCACCTCTGATCTGATCTTTTTTAGTGATATATTTATTCTACATTTATTTGCTGATATTGATCTTTTTAAAAATCTGACCAGGAGTCAGACTGGCACTAACGTGATGCTATCACATTATAATATTATGTTCGATTTAATTAAATATTTTCTACTGGGGCATCAATAACTCTCATTCGTCCACCAACACATTCAAGTAACATTGTTTTATCTCAGAGTATAATAGCGATTGCTTTATAACCATCAGCGGGCAGTCGAGCTACACGAGCTCGGAAGCATTGATTTTGTCAAGATGGCCGCTATCGCTTAACCGGCTTGAAGCAGCTGTTCCGTTTTCGTGTGTCGTTTTTCATGATATATGTGCTTGTTGTCTGTCTTTGTCTACGTTATTGTATTCATCGTGTATTGGCTGTTTAGTTCGTATGTGTTTCTTCATCTCCTTGCTTTGGAAACGAGAAGAATTAGACTTTTGCTCAGCTGTCTTGCTCCACTGCTACAACTTCCTTTCTTGTTGAACAAATCGCCATCACGTGAAACTCGTCAGTCAGTCCGTTTATGCTATGATGGACTCTCATTAATTGCTTTAAATGACCACTCCTTGGCTCTCCACACTACATTGTGCTCTACGCTAAACGAACTGGGACTATATTAATCATTACTTAAATGTAAACATAAGCGAAAAAAAGAAACATTGTTTCAAACCTGGCCGGTGTAGAACAGGAAGAAGAATTCTAGTTATCTCCATTATACCCTTCACGGATCAACAATTTAAAAATTCGATCGTTAATTTAGATAACCTAATTCAAATCCCTATTAAATCGTCAACCTTTGTGTCAACTAACCAGGATATACCTCTGTGTACTGCATTATTCAATGCCCAATCAGTAGGACCACCGAATATGTGCAAAGAAATATTTAATTTTATCCGCGCTCAGAATGTCGACACACTTTTTTGTCTGACAGAAACATGGTTAAAATATCAGGCGATGAGCCTACGTTCGCGGATCTAACACCCACTGGTTACTCCATCAAGTCGTTTCCCCGCACTCTCGCGGATGTCGAATTGCTGTCATCACAAAGAACCCCATGATCAAACGTCTTAACCGCACCACTGCTTTCAGTTTCTACCAAACATCGTTTGAACTAGTCTAAACAACACTCACGCTGGAGTATGGAAATTCGATAGGTGGCAATCTGATTATTCTTGGAGATTTCAGCTTTCACTTTGACCGTCCCGGAAACACAGATGCATCAAAACTCCTAGATTCCATTAATGTTTTCAACCTCAAACAGCCGGTTAACCATCCCACCCATGAACATGGTCATATTTTAGACTGGATTCTTCATAGACCTGATGATAATATTCTACATTCCTCTCTGGTATCCCACAAACTTGCATCAGATCACCTCTGCATTATATGCCATCTTGACCTATCAGTCCCTAACCCTCCACCTTTATTTGCTACTAAGAGAAACCTCAGTATGATAAATAGAACCAAACTAATGCATGCCATCCAAGCAAACCTAACAACTTGCTTACCTCCTTCAGCAGAACAACTCGATAACTGCCCGAGTTCATTGCTCGACAAACATGCCCCAGCCATAAAGTGCAGAAGATCAATTCAGAAGTGTTCTCCACGGTAAAGCATTGCTAGAGACCAGCTTTGCACTGCTAAAACAGACCGCCATAAAGCTGAGAGGCTTTGGCTTTCCACCAGACTCACTATTCATAAGCCGCTAAGAAGAACATCACAAAGATAGTCCATGCAGTGAAATCAGCCCACTACAGTCCTAAGATCATAGAAAGTTCCAGCTGCAGAGCGCTCTTCGATATTACTAACAAACTAGTATCAAGGAACAAATGTACATCACTTCCAACTACTTTCTCTCCAGTCGACCTTCTGGACGTGTTTGCAAATTTCTTTCGTGACGAAGTACAAACCATTAGAAATAAGCGTGACAGCACAATTTCAATCGACTCGTCATCATCATACAGTTGGGATACAGATTTTCAGCGGCAACCATTAGCAGTATTTGAACCTGTCTCTATGGATTTAGTACGTACAATCGTGATGAAGAGTGCACCAAAGTCATTTGAACTTGATCCAATTCCAACATCACTGCTGCTTGAGTGCTTAGATCCAGTATTGCCGTCACTAACTGATATTAATACCTCTGTTTCATCCGGGGAATTCCCATCATTTTTCAAAACTGCCATTGTAAAGCCTCTGCTGAAGAAACCAACACTAGACCATAACGATTTAAAAAAACTACCGCCCAGTTTCAAATCTCCCATTCATATAAAAAATCTTAGAAAAGGTTGTTCTATCCCAGCTTGCATCTCATCTAAATTTAAACAGTCTTTTTAGCAATGTACAATCTGCATATCACCATTGCCTCAGTACTGAAATTACTCTTCTAAACGTAGCTAAAGACATTGTCTCTGTGGCACTGTTAAATAACGCTATGACACCATCATCAACAAAATCAACTCTATCACCACTTCCGCATGTTGTGTTATCTGCTTTCAAAGTCTGCTTTCGTTCTCATTGAATGCCTCGGCGAGCAAGAAATATCTATTTGTATCCTAAACTTGCAACTCAATTCTTCCTCGTTCGTTTGGTACACGTGCGTAATAAAAATAATATTGATTCATCTTTGAGAATTGGTGCATCCATGTGAAATGCAGGATCAGATACGCGTTTGAACATCTTTATTATATTTGTTATCGTCTGAAACAATTACCACCTCCCACTATCAGACAAGCAGTTATATCTTTTTCTTTTTCTGACATGCGACATCAGCAAACTCTGCTAGATTTTTATTTGCAGCTTGATTTATTATTTTACCAACATTTTCAGGCATAACTTTGGTCTATCCTTGATTGATGAGAATGCTTTACTAGCAACATCACCAACAGCACAAATACCTTTATCACGAACAACATAATTAACTTTCATTGATAATTGTTTTCTACCCGTATTGCCTTTGTTGCTATCCTTCTAAATAGACCCTGAACTAAATTACCGAGTCCATCATCGTAGATCGCTTTGTACATTGGTAATCACGAATTTATCACCCTCACCATGATCGGTCCACGTTGAGCATTATATATGATCATCTTATTTTATTGTTACTGATCTAATTACATACCATATATCACATGGATAATTATCAACGATTTCATCAATGAGAGACAGATGAACAATAATGTCATTGATACCGTTTCTCAATAATCGTTGACAAATATCAGCTGCTTCACTGATGAATTCTGTGCAATTATTACCAGCTCGTGTTCCTCCAATGAGGATTTCTAGTCGTTTAACATCTGCAAGTACGTTATTCGGACATAATTTATCGGGTAACGGAAGGGTTTGTTTTTACACTGCCAGTGGCAAGACCTTTTCCGGACTTTTTGCCTGTTGTTGCAATTATGGTTGTGGTTACTGTAACCGTGTAAGGTAGTTATTTATTCCATGGATAAATTAAATATATATTGTTTCACCATTTCGGGCCTGATCAACTCCGTAGTGTATGCGATACATCCATTTTGTACCAGATTTCACTACCTACATCATAATCAGCCTACTCAGGTTTCAGAACTTTGTTTCGCTGATTCAAACTGTTCACGGCAAATGCAGATAATTCTTTGATGTTTTTAATTTTCTACATGAAGGCATTACTATTTTTGGTAAATTTATCATTCACTTCAGTTCTGACTCTTGCTGGTTCTGATTCTGGTTCTGGTTCTGGTATAAGATCCTTTATATCAGCTACTTCATAACGAAGCTTTTTGACACCCTCAAGTATTTCTTGCGTTTGTGGTTGATATGTAGCACCAGCTATTTCACCTGGAAGTTCTCGTAGAATCCTTTTTGTTTGCTTAGTTCTTTTAACGATTTGCTTTAACGTGAGAAGAAGACCTTTGGTAGCCTTTGTAACTCCTTCGGTAGCCTTCGTAACCGGTTTAAATAATTGTTCTGTACCTTCTGTGAATTCCACCTAAGGCTCCTGATGCGCTTGTAGTTGTTGTTTGACAGAATCGCCGACGGGGAGATATTTCTTGTTTACCTCTAGTTTCTCTCAAGCTAATCTAGTTTTGTGAGATTCCATTATTTATATAATAATGATTTAATTACGCACACACTATAGCAACAAGGAGGGTGACGACCAACAATGAGTGCACGGGTGGGTAAACGAATACACGTACCAATTTGAAAACACGAGCGACAAAGACAAAGTAACAAAACGAACTAACCAAATTAGAGAAAATCTCGGTTGGTTAGAGGCTTCGGTTTGCGTTATGGACTTTATATTTTCATTTTTCGTAGGAAGCTTTATTTTCAAAAAAGACTGTTCCATAATTGGTTCATTCACCCTCTCTGCTGCTGAAATTAGTCAACGATTCACTTTGATCACCTATAATTAGTGATTAACCGTTGCCGACTATGACCACCCCGCAAAAATAAGCAACTGGACATAATTTTGATAAAGTGTAGTATGGTGACAGCTGGTAGGGGTAATATTCGGACAGACAGCTGGAATGATAATATCAGGCAGGCAGAAAGGATGCAGCAGACAGTCAGGACACCATGAGCCACCACGGCTTGCTTTGGACGCATTTTAATTACTACAACCGAAGTAGTACACAAACACGCACAACATAAGGAGACGTACATGGCAGTATCTGCCGAAAAACGACTATAATTAAAACAACAACAACGATGATGATATATCCAGTAAGTAAGGATACTGAACAAACGTTTCAGTAAGAAATTAAACACGACTATAGTTCGTTCCACACAGCATCTCGAATTTTATCATATTTGTAACTCATTAAGTTGTCAGGTAAGCGTCATTAAATGTAGCTAGAAGTACCTAATTCGTTTCACACGAAGTATTTAGTCTATTAGCATCATGCGATATTATTTAGCCGAATCGATTCCAAAAATATTTGTCAAACACGAGCCCGAAGTGAAGATACCTTTTACGGACAACGACACGGTTACGATCCACGATTCACGATTCAATGACTCGTATCAGTGGGATATGATCAACACAGTTTTCTTGTAGGTATTTGATGGTAGCACATGATGAAACTTGTAATTTACCCTTGCTGTTTTACTCGGAAGATAAAATTTGGACTCCTTGCTGTTGATTTTGTTTGCAAAAAACCCACAGCAAAACAACTGCAAAAAATCAAACAAACAACAAAACAAACGCAACAACTACTAAATCTGAAGATACAGTTTGAGGGCTGAAAGGCGATTCCGCTTCTGATAACTATACATTAATTGCTGATACCGGTGTAGTTTGGGGTTGATGAATTACATAATTAACATTCCAGTTTTGGCGCGAGTCATTATAATAACTTCAAAATTGACATTTATCGATGGAATAAATAGAGATCTAAGCAGCAGTATAGAATATAACAATTTAATCAATTATAGTAAACAAAAATAAATAAATCAAAGCCGTTAGTATGTTGGGGCTGATTGATACCTTAAATTCTCATATAATGCGGTACCGCTCCGGTGGCCTAGTGGTTAAAGCGTCCACCTCGGATGCGGGAGGTCGTGGATTCGATCCCCGGTCTAGTCATACCAAAGACTTGCAAAAATAAATGCTTCAGCGGGTAAGAAATATCTACTTGTATCTTGAATTTGTAATTCAACTCGCCCACGCTGATTTGGTTGTCGTGCGTCATAAGAATAAAATTGGTAATCGAGTATAGATTCATCTTTAAAAACCCGTGCGTCTATATCGAACGCTGGATCGGATACACGTTTAAACATTTTATTATAATTGTTATCGTCTAACACGAAGATCACTTCCTGCTATCAAACTTGAAGCTATATTTTTTTCTGTTTCACCAGCCAAGTCTGATAGTTTTTGATTTGCGGTTTGATTTATTATTTTACTGACATTTGCAGGCATAACTTCAGTTCTGGCCAGTTTCACTGGTGGTTGTGGTTTTTATTCATGTTAATCGAGCTAGTCTATCCTTGATTGTCGAGAACGGTTTACCGGCAAGATTACCAATAGCGCCGATGCCTTTATCACGAACAGTCTCACTAGCCTTCATCCTAATTGTTGTACAATCGGTATTGCTTTTGGGGCTATCCTTCCAAATAGACCTTGAACAACATCACCAAGTCCATCTCCGTAAATCGCTCATGACATCATCATTCAACCAGGGAACGTCGACCGGTGAACAACTCCATCTCCGTTTATCGCTCATGACATCATCATTCAGCCAGGGAACGTCGACCGGTGAACATCGTGAGAGCAGGGCAAGGCAGCCGACCACGTGCTACGAAGCAGTGCAGTGCAGCCTTCTACCACCGTGACGCGAGCAATAATATTTTCGACATGCTGCAAAGAAAACAGTTTGCAGCATATGTAATTCAACAGGACGCACAAAGGGCATTGAAGCATGGAGTTACAATGGGAGACAGAACGACACAGAAAAAAAGAAACCGGAGCGCTCGTTTACTAGAAAAGTAGAGAAGAGGCAGGAGTGAGGAGTGGACTTAGCTGCGACACGTGGGCCGTGACCAACCTGTATCAAATAAGAAAAAAAGAGGTGGCGCGACCATATACACACGGAGCCTGCAGCCCACGGAAACCTAACGACCCAGCCATTTTCAACCGTTCAAAAGTAGCGGTAAACCAGAAACTTGAGTATTAGCACAGTATCAACGCTGATGCCGGAAAGAAAAGTCGGAGCTGATAAAAAATTCAGTGGAGACCAAACCGGACCTGGTGACGTTCCCGAACTCGATTTGAAAAGGTCGAGCAACGTATCAAATTGCCTGGTTGAATGTCGGGTTCTCATTTTGGTTAGAGAACCAGTTTGATAATATCTATTTCATAACTACCTAATTTGACTTATTTTGGTACCGCCGTCAAAATTTTCATACTCAATTTAAACTATGCGTGACTCAAACTGATACAAGTCGTTTAGACTTTACTGACTGGTTCCATTTACATTTCATTTACACTTTGTACACTAAATTCAATCTTGTTCGTCAAAATTTATTCAAAATTAATAACTATTTGAATTTGATTAATTGCAGAGGTGGCTCACACATTATTGGTATTTTTATTGTCCATTAGTACAACTGGACTTGATTCGAAATAAGTACGGGCTAGCGTTTCGGGAGGTACACAACATCCATGGCTGGCTTGTCGAGCACCTTTCCTCCTTTACCACGCTCGGATTTCGTTCACGTGGCAAGATGTGCAATGATTTCCACTTGCCACACGACCAGGTGTCCTAATGTGACGTCATCGCAGCTGACCAATCGCAGCGTACGTTACATACTGCTTGGGTTGACACCTGGGGCGAACTTAATGCAAACTGAATCTATACTAACATGAGTGCGTGCTTTCACTGTTCCCACTCATGTAAGAGCCTTACATTTAGGTTGTTAAGAACAAAACAGTTCTACAATCTAACGGCTATAATCAAGAAGTACTCTGTGAGTACATAAATGCCTGGGGGATGTGGCACCATTCCTTCCCCCAGGAGTAATCAAAAAGGTGCCTGTGGCACCATAAACAAGAGGTACATGTCTATTGCAGACGAACACCTCTATAATTCAATTAAACAAAAAACGTAAATCGCTATGTAAGTTGGTAATCGTGTGTTCACTACCCTGACCATTACGGGTCTACGTTGTGCATTGTGTACAATCATTTTTTAAATTACATTTTGATTAATTAGTTGTTTTAGTCGCTGTGATAATCATCAGCAATTTCATCAATGAGAGAACGATAAATGTTGCGATCCATAATACCGCCAGTAAATAATCTTCGACAAATACCAGATATTTTATTAACAATTTCCGGCGAATTATTTCCAGCACGTTTTCCTCCAATTAGAACATCTAATCTATCTACGTCGGTAAGAACACTGTTAGGACAAGCAATAAGACCACCTCCTGCTGGCGTCGTTGAGTAAAATCCACTTCCAGTAGTGCCTGACGTAGGTTCATAAATTTCATCAGGGTCATCATGTCGCTGTTTAGCTTCTTCAATGGTCACATTTGTGGTTTTAGCTATTCTTTTATATCTCTCCTCTCTTTCTCTCTCTCATTACATTTTGTTTAAAGTCAACAAAATCCTGACTAGTAGTATCTAAAGAACTTCGATTTTTATGGGCGGCATATGCTGTAGTAATCCATTTTTCAGGTTCTCCCCGTTCAACGAAAGTTTTTTTTCCAAACATCTTTCTCTACTTCTAAAAAAAGGAGCAATTAATGATGATGTTGATCGATTATTAAGTGATGCATGATATTGTTTAGCAAATATAGTTCTATAACCAATATTTTCTTGCTCAGGAGGTGGTAGTTTTGGTTGTGACTGAGCAATAATTCGTGAAGGAGATTGTGGTTTTGATTGTTCTCGCTCTATTTGTTGCTGTGATGAAGGAAGTAGATAGGAAGGTTGTTGCTAGGGAGGTTGTGGTTCTGATTTCTTGGTAGCCTTGGTAGTTTTTGTTTCTCATCTTCTAAGTGCTGTAAAAAAATTGTATTCCCCTAGCATAATTAATGTAGTTTATATCGTTACTATCTACTTGATCAGGTCCTTGATGTACACAAAACACCCAATTATACCATGTGTTACGATTAACACCTTTAACACGTTTAGGGTTTAACAAATTTCTTCTTCGAGCATAACATAACACAGCAAACGCAGATCATTTAACGTTATCTTTATGACAATTTATTTTGTATTTCCTCAACACCTTTATCAGTAAATTTTACCATAAATGTAACACCGTTTCTTCCCTTTAGTTTTTATATAGATTCATTTATATCAGCTAATTCATCAAGTATTTCTTCACCTATAGGAGGAGGCTGTATAAGATCGTGTCATTATTGATTTAATAATGATTTAATTATAGCAGCAGAGGAGGCGCGACCACAAATAAGTGTCCCGACGGGTAAACAAAGTTTTTAAAAAAAGACAACAGTTTGACGTTATTGACCTTTTTCGTTTTCGCAGGAAGCCTTAATTTTCAAAACTGGACTTTCCAGCAGTGATATCTTCACCCCCACCCCTTTTTGTTTCTCCATTTATTTTCGTAGGAATCCTTAGTTTTCTTAGTTTTCAAAAAATGGACCTTCCAGCAAGTGGTCTGTTCGTCTCCTCTGCTGCTGAAAGCGAAGCGATAGTACCACTGACGAAACGAATAGATTAAGCGAAATGACCAACCATACAAACTGACCATCAGAGAGAGAGAGAGAGAGAGAGAGAGAGAATGTGTGTTTTGAAGTACCGATTTTCAATACAAGTGCTTCAGCTCAGATATAGATCAAAGAGTTATTCTGTATAAGGGAGGGAAATATTGCAGGATAAATAAGAGCTATATATGGTTTGTGTCCCCTGCTGTGTAAGAGCAAAACTTTTTATTAAAATAAGTTTTTTTTACAAACATCAGAGGACATTACCTGGATCATTTGAGTTCAAACTGACAAGTCGACTGTCCAGCCAACACAGACTGAGAGAGAGAGAGAGAGAGAGAGAGAGAGAGAGTTCCGATATTTTAGTATTGAAAAATGATCCGTTTTAGAACCTTACTATGGGTTACGAAACAAAAACAAAAAGAAGCATAAAAAGATTACAGAATATGTTTGTGAAGAAATCTACAGAACAGCTGTCTGGTCTCGATAGGCTAAAATACCATGGAAAGTGAACGCATTCCATTATAACGACTCCGGTTCGTCAATGCAAAGTTACCTGTTGTAAGCACAAAAATAAAGTTCAAGGTTTTCATGAAGCTCAAATTCTTTTTTCTCACACTCGAAATATTTCCTCATATTTTTTGTCCTGATTATTAAGACGTCACTCATCACTGTTCTTGGGAGAACCGAAGCGAAAATCTACTGTTTAAGCTCTAAATTTATGCATACACACGCGGTATCCTTGATATATCCCGATATGTATACATATTTCCTTTAAAAGAAACTATGCTCGCCGAGCTTAAACGGTTATCTTCTTTGGTCTTTTCATTCCCACTGGCTCTCGGTATTCACTGATTAATAATTGTTATATATATATATATATATATATATATATATATATATATATATATATATATATATATATATATATATATATATATCTATATATATATACAAAGCAGAGTAGGCAACCATTCACCAAATACTATATTTTAGTGTATCTATTATAGTGCATGTTGTTGTTGTTGTTGTTGTGGGGTTTAACGCCATTTTTCAGCACACGAAATATATACAAAGCTTAGTAGTCATTCACTCACCAAATGCTATATTTTAGTGTATCTATTATAGTGCATGTTGTTGTTGTTGTTGTTGTGGGGTTTAACGCCATTTTTCAGCACACGATAGTCTATCCATGGCGGCCAGTATTAATGGTGGAGGAAGAACCCGGGAAAATCCCGGGGAGAACCACCGACCCAGGAGAAGCTACTGGCAAGCTTTCTCATATACCCACATTGGTCGAATCCTAGACTCGAACACACGCAGACACAGGTGAGATGGCAGTGTTTCGTAACGGACAGCGCCACTAGGGGCCCCTATTATCGTTTATGCACAGATGAAGATATTATCCCTTGTGCGAAACAGGTCCCCAAACCCTCCAACGAACACAGTAGCGTCTTAAGAGTAATTGGTGCCTGGGGGTCAGTAACATAAATGGTACCCAAGTTGACGATGATGTTCTAAAGGGCAAGAATAAGACGTCCGAAGGACCGAAGTCGGGGAGGGTTGGGGCTAGTGACCGCTCCTACTAGCTATAGGGTTTGGGTGAGCGTTGTGAGCTTCTCTCCCAGTGGGGCTGGCCGCCAACGATTTTCCTGCAATTTAATGCCATTTGGTGGCCTTTCCTGATATCTAATTTCTGTCATTCACTGCTATTTTGGTGCTCCAAGGCTTTTGTCGCCCGGAGCAACCGTCCCGTCCGCATCCTACACCCCTTTAGTACGCCACTAAACAAACACACCACGGAGTGGGCATTCCCCCTTACAAGTTGTTATAATGCATTGCACAGGAGTATATATTATTCCAGACAGACACACACACACACACACACACACACACGCAATAGAACGGACATATTCCTGACAAACGGTTACAAATGCATTGTATGCACTAGTGAAGATATTACCCCATGCGTAGATCACATGCTATTTTACGCACGTGTTATCAGATATACTTATTTGTCCGTCAATAGGGGGAATGAGTTGCTGTGATTTACGATGTTTTGCCCAGCACACATTCAGACCACTAACAATATAATAGTTTGATTTACGATGTTTTGTACTATGAATATCCAAACTAGCATGATCAAAATTTCGTGATTTGAGATGTTTTGAAATGCGTATATTCAATATAGAAAGAATGGAATCTCATAATATACGGCTGATCAAAGAGTTACCAAAGAAAGAATTCATATTATAGAGCAGTTACTCATGCAATTTTGTAGTCGTGGGATTGGTGGTATTGTCTTTTAGAACTTTACCCATTGAAATTGCTAGGTTGAAAAATCGTACGGTTCGAATTCCGAGCGTATCATGAAATTTATGTTATCTCCAGTCAATTAATGAATCGAGTGTGCTAATTATTTTTTTATTATTTATATTGTATTGTTGTTGTTATTCAGCCTGAGGAAAAATATGACTCAGAAGGAATTTAACCTTTGACCGTCTCATCCTTATATCTTTCTTAAAAGACATGTGATTAAGTTAAGGATTTAACAGAAGAAATTATTCAAGTTTAGTTTTGGAGCAGAAACCTTAGCGGCAGGGTTACTAACTGTGACCTCTTCCTTTTAAACCTCTGACGGCCCATGATTATTGACCTTCTTAACAGCAAATCTTTAGAAATGAAGATGAGAGCAGAAAAGTAGGCGTAAAGACAAGTATGCATACCGACAAGTAAGTATACGGATTGAGAGACGACATTACTGCATGGCCCGATCAGGTCAAGTGTTGGGGGTGGGGGTGGGGCTCAAAAATTTCAAAAGGGTACCAAAGCAAAAGTCTATGTGTATATTTACTCAAGGTGTGCATAATACCCCCAAAACATACGAAAGTATAAAACGATGATCAACTTTCAAGTGACAATTGACTGTACGTTTGTGTGTGTGTACGTTTATTTTTCTGGACTAACTGGACAGTTTATCTGGTGAATTTTCATCCAACAATGACCTATTACAGAAAAATGAGAATAATTTTACACTGAAGATGCAAATAAAAACAAACTAATGATTTTTTTTGTAGAAAGCATGCACGTGCGAGTTTGACTGCGGCAGTCAGGTTAATTCCTTATACAACTGGTGGCTTTTATATTCAACCAACACTGCCACCAACCCCTCCTTTTTACCTTTATTTTTGACAAGAAAGAACTATTTTGAATATTTTCCTCTGACAAGGCAGTTACAATAATCAGTATGTGCCTTATGCAAGAATAAAGTTCACTAGTACTATAACAACTAAGCATACTTGTCATGACCCTTCAACCATCTCGATTTTTAGATATTTACCTCTGTAGCAGACATACATAACTACGTGTGACAAGTCAGCTGTTCATTTGCAGCCCAAGTTACACATTTGAACTCCAATGCTAGTCTAACTGTGACAGGCACTCACCGAATAAGCCGACCCATTTTCAAGCCTAATTCAAAGTAAATCTAAACCACATTACAGACGTAGCTTCTGTGTGAATTTATAAATGCTAGGCTTGTGATAATTAGGTTCATGCCTTCTACCTTAAAAATTAGGGAGGTGTCAAAATACGAAACTATCCAGTGAGACCTTTGCTGGGTTTGGGGTGGGGGCCGGAAACCCCGGACTCCCACCCCGCCAATTGGCCCTGTTACTAGTGCCACGTACAATCATAACATTTTAGTAGGAAATCGGCGACGGAAGGAAATTATGCATTCTAAAGTATATTACAAAAACACTTTTTTATGCAAATGTTGACATTTTTGCCCCTTCTAGCACATTTTGTGAATGGTTAATGATAGTACATACCTATGGGGAACGTGGAGAGGAAAATACGGATTCCAGATGATGTAAATTACCAGCATTTCTTTATACAGGGATTGTATTATTTTAGTCAGCAAACAAGTTATTGATTCGCGCTATGAATTAACGGTTCATGTAAAGTAATAGTCATATCTGAGATTATCACACAGTTAGTACTAGTACTGGTTCCTATTTACCTGTCAACATGTAATTGGATTTAAAATAGTGTCGTATTACCTTGAGTGTGTGTGATTTGGATTTTCAACGTAGTTTTAACAATTTTCAATCATGTCGCTACGATGTCTGCAATGTGGCAGTTTATTGCGTTGTCTAGCACTGGTGCATCATGCCGCAGTCATGTAGCATCTCTCCCACCCAGAATCATTATCCTGACACCAGGCCGACCAGTCCTAACATTAACCTTTTAATGCCGAGCACCAAGCGAGGTAGCTATTAGTACCACTTTTATAAGTCTTTGGTATGACTAGACCGTGGATCGAACCCACGACCTCCCGCATCCGAGACGGACGCTCTAACCATTAGGCCATCGGAGTGGTGTATTGCTTTGTGTTCGGCCGTCTAATGTAAAGCTCTCGAAAAACTTAACTTCATGAGTACAAATAGGACCGATGTTTTAACGAGCTTTTTATGAAAAGTATTGACATCTATGCGAGCAATTTAAATCAAGCTGAAAATATTTAAACAACTACCGCGTGTTGATGAAAACTAACCACAGTATTATATAATTACAAACAGATAAACCTTGCTTTGAGTGAGATAATAAGGCGAGAAAAATTGGCAGTGGTCAGGTGATGTCCCGTCAGCTATAAAATCGTGGTATCAGGTTACAGTTCAATTATCTCGAGATAGTGGAAAGAGGAGTTAGAGGAATGAACAACATCTATTGAATTCTTTGTCACAATGCATTGGCTAGACGGTTCAATAAGTAATCATTACGTAAGATTGCCACGAAACCCCTATTGTCTGGAGGCTCCATATAAGGCTTTTTCGATGAGAGGTAATACCTAGCTACAGTTATCTCCTTTGTTTTCAAAGAACATGGATTGATAGTTTTATCACATGTAAAAAAATTATCTCATTACTACATATCCCAACTGCAATTAATTTCATTGCCTCTAATTCAATGTACTTACCCTTTCCACAATAATACAACATATACACAGACGCACTCGCGCGGGTTGCAACTGTAAACAGGTACGACTCTCTGACTCTGTCTCTCTCCATATATGATGTGGAGAATCCCCACGTGTTCATCCCGTGAATCTCGCGGAGATATTTTAATATATACATCAACAAAAAATATTTAATTTAATTTTTCTGTATAAAATACATTGGTTATTTGTAAGTTACTTTAACCTCTATAAGACTACGACTTGTTAAAAATGTTAAATTGGTGGTTCTCTTACATACCTAATGTCATACAACTAAATGTGTCCACCATACAGGTAATTATATAGCTAAATGTGTCTACCATACAGGTAATTATATAGCTAAATGTGTCCACCATACAGGTAATTAAACAACTAAATGTGTCCACCATACAGGTAATTATATAGCTAAATTCGTCTGCTAGTGACACACGAGACGGAGGTTTTCTTATTGTACGCCAACATACTGCTATTTACTTGATTGGACGAAAATTGGCCAATTAAATACCTTCAGTGCGCATCTTTAAGCGACCTATTGTTTTATATGCTCTAAAGTTTCAAACTAATTCAATTATCTAATGCAATCCAACTCCCCACATTCATTTTTTTCACGGCCAGGAGGAAGCGGCTTTTTTAAAATAATGAATTAAGTGAATTGATAAGTGTTTTGGGATGGAAATGTTTCTCTGCACAAAAAGCCCATCGGGGGAAAGGAACTTAGGGAAATAGACTTTTTAAAAAATAAAATAATTTAACGCAGACGTCACCAAATACAGACGAAGCTTAGACTCTCATTTCTTGCTCCCGATTTCTGTAAAGGATTGTAAAATTATCTCTATTTTTAACCTCGGTGAAGGAGGTAACAGTTTCATGTCTTGGAATTCTCTTTCCAATTTCCATTTAGATGATGCCAAGATCCTAGATGATGATTCTAGTTTACTTACAACTTTGTACAGCCTTTTCTATTTGCAGTATTTTTTTTTTTTTTTTTTTTGTTTTCTAAGATTTATTTATTTCACTGGCAATACATTATGGCTAAATAACCAAAACTTTTCGCCGAACGTTTGCTGTTATAGATTACATGCAGATCCACAAAGGGATCTCTGTTCAATCTTTTTCCTTGGTAAAATAAATCGGCTATGACTTGTTTTGCTTTATCTTCAATTTTTATTTTATTTGCTTATTTGTTTAAGTTATTTGAAATTTTCCGCAATTGTTTTGAGTTCTATTTTTTAGGTAAAAGTGAAAGTTTAATATCCCATATGTGATATTTAAAATAAAGCAAAAATAATACGATCAAAAAGTAAAACAATTTTAAAAGATACCCACTAAAATTTTATATACTATTTTGAATACCCGTTTTTACAGAATCAGACAATTTACACTTGGTCTGTTCTTGCAGTTGATCTGAGCGGTTCCTACGGTTTGATTCAATCTGATTTAACTCACCTGGCCATAACGCACATGCTAGCCTTGAGTTAATTATTCGTCCGTACGTTGTCAACTATTGCTTATTACTAGTATAAAGGTAACATTTCTTATACTAGGTTGATCAAATATCAGTTTGCTTATCAGAAGGTGATTGGCTTAGTTCAATAACCAGCGTGACCAAAGTATGTTGATCAGGTGAAATTCCATCCAATTAGCTTACTTACTAGATACCATTCTGGAGAACATGTTTCTCCTCTATTCTTTTGTAAACAAATTTTTAAATCAAATTTACAATATGATCCTATATCATCACGATCTTGGACGTGGCGGAAAGTGACTAATATTCGCGATTAGCTGAGCTTATTACCAGTATGGATTCATCATTTCTTGTCCGATTTTAATCAAATGTGTAATCCTTTTAAGTTTTGTAAGTCAGCGAATGATACAATGCCGCTAGTGCTTCCTGATATGTTATCCATTTGACGAGAATGGAACTCGTCTAAACTTTACTCCTCCAATGCATTTTGTTAAAAAAATTGAAATGTTGCTCATAAGCAATACATTATAAAATAAAGAACCAGTCAATACTCCTATAGTTCAGTAAGTCCATCTAACGACAGACAAAATTGTGACTCAAAAGTTCCATTACTACGCTTTGACTGAAACGCATAAATAAATAATAAATAAATAAATAAATAAATAAATCAGGTTTTCATGAATCCCACATCCCCCCCCCCCGCGTTAAAAAGTCAGTTCCATTCTTTCTCTTCTTGGAGCATATTTGTTTTGAGTTTGGTCTTAAGTCGTCTGAAGATCGTCTACGGCTTTCTTCTCACCTATTTTAACTTTTATTTTCTTTATTTGTTTAGTACATGCAATTATTATGCCATAAACAATCTTTTACATTCTACCAAACACATCACCTGATAGAAAGACAGGTGCTTATTTTACATTCTATTGTTACAACTCTAGGTCTTCAACTATGTAACAGAAACAAAGAAAAAACAAGTTTAGTAAAATGTTATGTATATCTGATTTAATTTATATTTATTTTAATTTTCTTGTTTGTTTGTTATATTTATTATTTTATTCAATTACATGTTATTATAATGTAATCTTGTTTACGTGATTTTAACTTTTTCCCTAGAAAATAGTTTCACCATGACTGTTCATTTGTTAACAGCAGCGGAGGGGGGGGGGGTGTGAACCGCAAACTTTTGTAGAGCCCTCAAATTGCCGAACAAGCCCTTAAAGTATGCCCGAAAACGATATAGAGGTAAAAAAAAGATATCTCGTACAACCAAAAAAATAAGCATTTTTAAATTTAAAAAAAATTCAGCACCGGGCACCCAATTGAAAACATCACCCCCACTCCGCTGCTGTTCTTAAAATATTTTATCTAGACCGATTCGGCATCTAGTCTTGGGATCGTGTAGATTTATCGTGACAAAACCATGCGGTCAAGATTTAACATACAAATATATACCTAGATTTCTCTCCGGAAATCAGTTAAATAACCTTCTTGATCAACAAGTTTAAAATTTATCCGCGTTAACAAATCATTATGACAGCGTAAATAGACATGATTTATCGGTTTTTGTAATATTAAATATCTCAGACGGACTTGTGGAGTAAAAGTATAAAGAATATATCCTTGCTGGGCCTGATTTGATTCTTTTAGATTTGCTTGGTAACTACCGTCAATTACATCACATTCAAGATCGACTGCAATCGTTGAAGTTATATTTGCAATTCCAGGTGATATATGCCGACCATCGCCCTGGGGATTATCGTTATATCGCAAATATTATTTTGCTGTGGTATTATTTTTTGCCACTCTTCGACGATTTTAGGTAAATATTCATCGATGATATCGTCAGTTAATTTTTTTGATTCGACAGCGTCAATATATCCAGGGAAATTAAATGCTGCTAGATCTGCTTCTGTGATTGAATATTTATTGAAAAATATTTGCTTGAATCTTTTTTTAAACCTGGATACTATTTGCCTAACCCTTTCGCGAGCAAGCTCAAAATTAAATGCAATTTAATTTAATATTTACACCTGTTTAATGATTTCTCCGCTTGTAGACGTCAAGTCAAGAAGATACTCGGTGAAACAATGACGCAGTTTTTTTCGTTGTTGTTCATGCTCACGATTAATGTAATCAAATATGAGTTTAATTTCATCATTGCTAGATATTCCTGCATATATTTTTATTTCATTATACCCCATGCCACATCATCGAGATGGTCAACTAATAAACCCATGTTCGGGTTTGCTCTTATAGATGTCCACATTGGAATACCAATTTCTTATTCTGTAGTAATTTCCCAGTATGAGCGTTTATCCGAAGTAAACTCAGCCCGCGTTGGCTTAGGTATCATTGCAGACACTGGTGGAGCTATTTCAGGCCAACACAGCACAGATCTCACCGATGAAGAATAAATATCAACGGCATAATCAGGCGAATTTATTTCTATCGCGGCTGACAAAGCTGGTTCATGAACCGTTATAATTATTTTAGATTCTCGTCCCTTTACCGACTTTATTCTACACTGGAATTCATCGCTGATTTGTTCTATTTGATAATTACCTGTTGGAATTCCTACGACAAGCCAGGCAGGTGTCCCATCTGGCTTATTTTTTTATTGAAAACACCAGATAATTATTTGAGGCTAACCCGCCAGACGATTTTGATTTGATATTAGGCCAGCTATAATATATCCGCAATTGCGTCAACGCTAGTTCTTTCGCTGCAATCGCAGTTGAAAAAATAACTCTGAATTCAGGACTGGTGGAGCTTAGTGATATGATCGCGGTTTTCGGCGGGAATGTATTCGTGGCTATTTGTTGAAGTAGTTACGTCATTTTTTAAATTCGTTGTTTTAATTACTGAGTTGTAGATTTCAATCATCGATGAAAATTCAGAATCTGATATGAGCGCTCCGTTAAGACTTGTCGATGTCAACAAAGATAACCTCGAATACATCATAGATGCCGCATTTCATTTTACATCATAGCTGTTTAATTTTCGGCTTGTGCACGTGGATATTTATTTCGCGATAATATTAAAAGTATCCGCGATTGAAGTTGCCGAAAAACAAATCGTTAGCACTACCGGGGTTGTCATTGTTTACGCGGATAATATCACACCAGCACCGCTGACAACCTCGGATAACGAATACACAACAACGTCGGTGACAACTACACGTTTTTGATATTTTTTTACCTTAATTATAAACTCGTCAATTATATCTTTTAGTCTTGTCTACCATTCATGCACTCGATTGCACCTAAAATTTTGCACGTTTGGAAGACTCATTATATTTTATTTAGTAATCAATTGAGGCGTTTCAGGGATAAATTCCAGACACCACCAGTAAGACGCTGAGGTTAATTTTTTTATCAGATGATTCCAGTCTAAATGTTTCTTCGTCTCCACTTTTTAACACAATAGACACTGTTCCAGAAAAAAACTACTGGTTGAATGTCGCCAGGTATACGTAGGGAATATACTAAATTTTGCGCCGTTGAACACAGACAGTCTATACACATCAGTGACTTCTGCAGTATATTTGATAGTGCTATTTTTCTGTGACCATGTTGAGAATCCTGATGACACAGTGTATACGTTGTTGACAATCTGCTTGTGGGGAATTTTAATCAGGTTAATTTTTTTTAATGATATTAGGAATTCCATTTATGACATCTTCTAGTTTTTTTAATCGTTTCAAAATCTGTTTTAATATCACTGAATTATGCATCAACATTTAAGGGGTTCCGAAGAAATCGTCTTTCTGAAAATTGCGGGGCGTATTTAAAAAGACGTTTACGTGAACGTCACACTCGGCCCCCAAAGTGGATAATTTAGTATCTACTGTGTCTACGTATTGTTTTTGTTGGGGCATCTTCATCAGCTGTGGGATCTCTTAAAACGATTTTTTTATTTCCATTCATGTTAAGTTCACCCGTCATTGTATCACCGGTAGATCGTAAACGATTAGCACCACGATTTGCAATTTCATTTCTAATAGTTGCGACAGATATATTTTAGTCTCTGATTTTCCTCCGTCGGTAAATACTGCAATATTATCCGTTGTAGCACTGAGAACTCTGCGAACTATGTCATTCCATTTAATAATACCCGTTTTAAAAAAGCCGTATTTGTCTTAAAAACGACAACTTCGTCTTGCTCGACTCCAAAGAGATTCATAATATCGGCAAGTTCAACTTTGGTCGCGTAATTTGACAAATCTACGTGGGTAAAGTTTTTTCTTGCCACTGATTGAAGAAGATCTTCCATAAATATCTACCATTTTATTTAAAATTTTCACGTGTATAATTAAAACAACTTTTGAGACGCCTCGGTCGAATTTGATATTGCGTTGAGAACCGCGAGTATTTCAGTGCCGCATATCGGCGGATCTGACATTGTTTTCTTCGATAATATTGAATACCAGACCGGCGTATTTGCCGATTTGGTGTAATCGATAAATTTCCGAGGCGGTGCTAGCCCGTATGAGTCAAAATAAAGAATCCCACGCGGATCAATCTCAGATGCTACCCAATGAGTGGCCGCGTCGGTACTATTATCGAGATTGATAATACCTGTTTCAATATTATTTGGCCTGAAAGGTAACTGATCGCGTATAAAAAACCTATATAAATATTTTTATATTTCTTAACAGCATCAAGTAAATCAAAATTTGACACTGGAAATACTAACGAATTGTTCCCTGGAGTCTCAGATCACGCCAGTATTGATGAAGAGTCCCTATCAATCTTAGCCCTTGCCCACTTTTTTTATTCCACGTCCTGTCGCCTTTTTAATGTCACTCCCACAGTAGTTTCAACAGCACCTAGCGCTGCCGCTTTTGCAACAGTGGGCACCGCTGGAGCTATTAACGCTAATATCTCCGCAGGAAGCGGAAATATACCACCAGTTTTGATTGCATCCGCGATAGCGATCGCGTAAAGATTAAATCGTATTCCGGTTTCTGCCTGCTTGGCATCGTTGAAAAGCTTGAGTTAACGCACGGTCAGTGACAATTTATTTTGGCCGCCCGCGATTTGATCGCGTTTCAACAAATTTTTCTTTTGTTTGATTGTATTTTCGTGATTTGACCGGGAGTCAAACTAACCTCAACATGCGTGTACGTCATTATACTATTCAATTAATTCAATTAGTTACATATTTTCCACGGGCGCGTCAACAAGTGTTATTCGGCCACCGGCACCTTCAAGCATCATCGTTTTATCGCTGAGTATAACTGATTGTTCTGTAGATCGCTATAGCGCCTTTTGTAATATTAGCCTCGAAAATTATATCAACGACGGAACGACTAAACAGATCTAAATATTTCAGCGAAAAGTAATAAATCGGATATAACCTTGTAAAATTCTGATGTGATATTTGCAGACCCCTGTCTACATTTTGGTCTCTCCCCATATATTTTAACAGGAAGTGATACGCACGCGCCGCATTGTTGTTTTCATAGTTCAGAGTTATATTTTCAGATGGTTCCTGGTGGCCATTTATATGCAAAACAACATCGGAAGCCCGAAGTAAATCAAAAATCATTGCACTGCGCAGTTGTTAGTTTACACGTATGGCATCCTGAAGCGCGAAAAAATTATGACCTAACGTCGAAACGCACTTATGCGACGGCAACTGCCATGTAAAAACCCATTAGTGGCACTTTGAAACGCAACTTGGGTCATCGTTAACCATGACAACGCTGTTTTACAGCCTGTGCTCATAAAAGACAGTTGTATTTCGACAAGCGACGGAGTCATTGTTGCCATCCACAGCGCTAAGTTTGTCCAAACAACTTTGCCGGCATCTCCGAGGGGTCGCCGGTGGCTTTCTTTACAAGTACAACAGAACGTTGAACTCCAAATATAACTTTTCTCACGTTGCGACAAAATCCAAATATATGTGAAAGCGGAATCACGCAAGAAAATTGCTGAGGCCGCCATTTAAGCATCGATCGAAGAGTTGTGAATCCCGAGTTGTAGCCTGGATAGTCGCCATGGACTACCTGTCACATCTGCGTCGTTGCTGTCAGCATAATTTCTTGGCCGTCTTATTATATATTTTGACTTTTCAGGGCTGTTGTCGGAATCTTTGGCAAACATCATTGATAGACCGGCCGACCGTGCATAATCATCGCTGTATCTAGCCAGGCCAAGTAATGTTGTGACGACCTCGACATTGTTTGAATCGATTCAATACTTTTCCCATCAATTGTGTATTCTATCTGATCTCTGTACTATATACGTCGGAGTCCATGATTTTTCCTGTGTACAATCGTTTGCAAATATCATATATCTCATTAATGATGTCAGAGGAATTGTTATCTGCGCGTTTTCCCCCAATTAAGACTACTAGCCGCGAACCATCGTCGAGAACATTGTTTGGGCAGGTCACATCGTTAAATCCACTACCGGATGCTTCTAGCTGTTTCTGTTGATGTCGCTGATGCTTTTTTTTTTGGTCCGTTCATCTAACTCTTTAAAAAGTTCATTTACTTGCCTAGTATATAATTTAAACACTGGATCGTTATCTCTGTCTTGTTTTTTATTACCATATATGCACTTAAAGTTATTGTCATTGCTTATGTTATAATATTCAGTTTTAAAATATTTTGTTTTTTTAAATGTAGGTACTACTGCCTTATAAGTTAATTATGTCTCTTTGTATACTTTAATTTTCTCAATATCGCCCTCGTTAAAGTTTTCAATCAATTCAATATTTTCTCCTCTTATTTTAGGTTTAGGCTCAATTTCTTTTTATATATCGGCGATTTCAGTGCGAAGACCCTCGATACCATCAAGTTTTTCTTCGTCTGTAGGTGGGGGTTGCGGGGCAGTTATTTAAACTGAAGATCTTTCAGAATTTTTTTAGTTTGCTTCGTTCTCGCTCCGGTGAGCGCCAGAATAAGGCTTTCTTTGGTCTCTTTAAGAGGTTTAAATCACTGTTCTGCACCTTCCCCAAGCTCTACTTGTGCTTTTTGAGACGCTTGATGTTGTTTTACAGTATCGTGCAGGGTAAGATGTTTTAATTGTTTTCAGTCGCTCTCGAGCCAATGTGGCTGAATAAGGTTCTGTTATCCATGATATTATTACACATTATTAATTTATATGTATTTTCACTTGTGTAAGTAAACAATAAAGCTGATTAATAAACACAAGAGTAAAATCATTAAGTAAAATCAAGAGTAAAATAATTAAGTAAAATTAAAAAATAAAACTGAATAGTAAGCACAAAGTAAACGTAATTATTTTGGTCAATTTAACCACAATCGTGCATTTGTTGTTATTTTATCATTTACTTTTTATTGACTTTTTTTTTAAATTTAATTTTTATTTTTGATTTTACTTAATAAACATATGCCTCGTCCACCTACATACCTGTCACTACACGAATAGGAAAAATTAATAAGTAGACGAGGGTTTGAATCTCCACCGAAAATCGCCAAAAACATCAACTCTGCTTAAATCGCCTGTATTGAATTTGGGAAGACGCTAGTAACAATAAGAGATTTTTCCGCAGGTCTTGCTGAAACGATGTCTGGAAAAGATATTACTGCACGGATGGAAAAACGAAAGCATCAGCACAGCGCAAGCCAAATACAATACTGAAAATGAAAACTACAATGAGTTGTGCAAGACCACCAAAAAAAAACGAGTCAAACACGGCTAAAAAAGAGAAGAATATAATAGGTTAAAAAACAATTAGAAAACATAAAGAAACCGAGATCGCCGATTATATTGACAAGTTATCAACACTCGATGCAGAACTCGCCGAAGGCACCGATAAATTAACAATACTTCAGACAGAGTTATCCGAATTGAATCTTACCTACGATAAAATCAACAACGATTGCTTCGAGGCAAAAAGATTATTATTGCGCGAAGAAAAAAAAACACAATACGACAAAATAAATGCCCGCGCAGAAGAATTTTAAAAAGTTATGAATTCGTTGGCGAAAATAGTTTGTCGTTGACTACATAGTTAAGAGATCTGTATTATCTGGTTCCGATTTATCGTCTGTGGATTCATCATTTCCGGGTTTTGATTTATGGTGCGGATTTTGATTTATCATCTGTGGAATTTAATTCACCGTCGTCGAGCACATTCGATAATGCAAGTGTACGATCAGTAACAGTTCTCTGCAACGAGTATTTTTCGCTTAGTGCAGTTTTGACATTTTTAATTGCACAAGCAAGCGGTTTAAATTTTATAAGATCTTCATCGCGCATAAACGCAAGTGAATCTTTCAATGTGTTTTCAAAATGTTTTGATTATACGATATTCATTTAATAGCGTTTTTTGTTACTGTTTATTTATTTCATCTCCGTCATATCCAGTTTCAATAGAAACAGGATCAAGTATTTCATATGGTGTTCTTTCGTTTCCTCAGTGCCGTGTTGGCTTCAATAATTTTTTAGATCTCAACGCGTCGACTTCTCTTATTATATCATCGGTGTTTGTGTTTGTATTCTTTCATTTAATTGCTCGAACATTATAGTCCTAAATATAATAGAATGATATCCACGCGGTGCATTTACGCGAGTATGTTGAATAAATCATGCCATCGGCGACGTATTTTACCGACACTATAAATATTGAAGTATTTTGCGGCAAGATTCATGAACAAAACTCAATTTCGGTCGCGTCATAAACTGCAGTAACATTTTGTCGGTTCTTAAAAAATCTGCCAGTGTTACCATATATATAATCTAAATATTGGATTTGATTAACATAAGAACGCATAGACTTAATGATGTAAAGTACAAACAAATTAATTTAGCAAATATAAAGACAAGGAGTGAATGGTTCACAACGATTTGATAATGAAACTATAGATAAGGTTTACTCAGGTAGTAAACAACGTAAAATTGTACTCATGTAGTAAAATGTATTCACTCAGGTAGAGAAATTATGGTCATAAATAAGAGGTACAGATATGCAACTTATCTTTACAGTCCCGAAAGATACACTGGGTTTTACGAACACCAAAATTAGTACACGGCTAACAAATTACATGTACGGAGATACACTCCGTCATCAGTACACTGTTTCAGCTCCACGGCTTCTACAGTTCAGCTTCACAGCTGCTACAGACTCCGAACACTCGGAACACTTCGAAACACTCTAAACACTCCAAATTTTTGATCCTCCGGACATTAGACACTCCGGACACTCCGGACATTCGACACTAGACATTCCGGACACCCCGGTCACAGACAGCTGAAAATATATCCAATACCGTGTAATATACATGACACAGGCATTATAACGTAATGGCGTTATACACGGTAAGTTATATAGATTACATTTTCAGCACAATAATTACAAAATGGCAGGTTCAAAAATAAACCTAATCCTGCTCGATAAGAATCCTACTATAATAAACAGTTCTTAAAAATAATGTAGCTTTACATTACTGATATAAATCCCTTGCTAAGTCGAAAACAATAGAAATATGTGCATTATAATGTGTACACCAAAGCTACATAGCAAACATTCAAAAATAAACATGGTAATACAGTAGTTATAACTTAAAGACTAGAAATTAATAAAACTTACATACCTCTGCAGCTGAAGATGTGCAAGTCCTTGAAGCAGACTGCCCGCTGACATGACTATTTCGTATTGTAAAGAAATGTACATACGGTGAGGTATTTATAGACAGACAACCTGTACAATGTAGGCATTCGGTTCGTCCCATCGAGAGCACTTCGCACGTGCGGCATGTGGTGAACCGAACTCACTATTTCTAAATACGACACAATATACATAAATCACCCTCGGGTATCGTTGTACACAAAAAACGAAATCCGAGTCCATGTATTCAATAAATAAAAAAGTTTAATTCCGTGACACCAATAGTTCTCTTACAATATATGCTTGATGTAAAAATACTGATATCGTTGTTTGTCAGCGAGGCAATTATATCATACTGTTCTCAGAAAGAAGTGTGGTTGCCGCCACGAAAGAAATATCCTGATGAAAATCCTGATGAGACCGATTATGAAAATAAAACAGCAAAAGATCTTGGTAGAAAAATAATTGGTAAATTTACCCAGGGAGGATTTAAACATAAACGATTTTGTGCAAGACTGATTATGGATGACGCCGAACTAGATTTTATAATTACAGATACCACACGCAAAAATATATTTATAAGTCAAGAACCAGCTACTTTATCAGATTTAACTAAATTAGGTACAATTGTAAGCTATTTCGGCGGTGAATCACAGCAATATGTTGATTTAAGATCTTTGATGCTGGCTTATGATTCGATAAATTTATTATCGATGGTAAATACAGTCCCCGCTGTCAGAGTAGCCACGGATTCATTTTATATCAGTAAAAAGAATAAAAAATTGTTAGATCAACTTAATATAAATGATTATTCATCGTGGGGCCAATGGAGAAAAGAAAAAGAAAGAGAAGAAATACGCGGTTAAAGATATTTATCGCAAAAACAATCAATCAGGATTGTCATCGGCGCCATCAGTACATGATCCAGTATCTTGACACAGAGTAGTTTACCTTAACGGGCCTGGTGGTTCCGGTAAGACAACTCGAGTTATTAAATTATCTAACAGTTGTTTAGATATAATCATTATAGCGCCTACACATAGACTCGCAAGAGAGATGAGAGAAAGAAATGTAAAATCGTGCACTGATTACAGCTTATTTTAGATGGAACGGTGACACATGGACTTCAGAGCTAAATATACTAAATATATTTCTTGACTGGTTATTATCAAAAATCACCGCTGTGATTATGTGTGTTGATCATGGTCAGCCACCGCCGTTTACTGGTCCTTCTCCACATGAATGGTGGAAACAATTTACTGATTATTACGAATAAATAAATGAAGATGAAGACGTAAATCACTTGATGTGATTTTAAAAGAACTTAAAACATTAACCAGATTACAACCAAATGAGACTCAATGCGAAATATTACTTACCGTGATTTCAGAGACCCAGAGATGTTGACATACCGGTCTCGTCACAGAAACAGAATCGTTTGGTAACTGCAATATTTTTGGTTCCTGTCGGTGAAGTTGAAGATGCGCTAACGATGAAAAAATCCTCGTTGAAACTAGGATATGTTACAACGATTCATTCATCTCAGGGATTGACTATTTCTTATACTCGAGTCTGGATCGTCGATAACCGTATCGAATGGTCAAGTTGGTTTATCTTGCAGTGTCTCGAGTCAGAAAAATACATCAATGAAAGAGAATTGTTAATGATTTTGTAGAAAACAGCAACGACGCCGAAGTTGACGATGAAATAATAAAAACTAAATTGATCGGTTATTAACAAGGTGACAAAAAACGGGACTTTGACCTCAATGCTGAATTTGTCATGACGTTAAAACGACAAAATAATCATTGTGCAGAGCATAATATTTTAATGCGATTGAAATACTCAATAATAATCCAAGACAATTTACCGTAGATATGGTCAATATCAGTCTTGGCCATACACAAGAAAATACAATGTTGACCTGTCTTGAGTGTAATCGACGTATAGACGCGGCTAGTTTACAAAAGTGATTACGGTGGTAATTGTGTATCATCGGGAATTACTTGTAAATGCTCGCGTCCAAATGCACGCTGAAGGGCAGTTGAATCTAATATTTAGATTGCAGGTCTACCCGTGGATGTAACCACGCTATAAATTGTATGTGTTGTGTAACTCCAAACAGGATCTGTTGCTCATTTTTTTACTACCTTCAAATTCACCGGGTTCATATAAATACCTGAGGGTTATATTACCTAGTACTGGTTGGTTTGAAAAATCGCCTCATTGTATTGGTATGTTTCTTTTTTTTTGTGATCGCGCTAGTAGGTTTTATGGCAGTTGTTCGAGTGATTTCATTATTTAATGCAGCTATCGCATTTGGTAATCTTGCAACCCATTCACGAGATCTCGTATCTTTCTGAATTATTTCCTTCACTTATTGATATCCAAATAACCGTTCAGCAATTGTTCGATTAAATCGTTCAACAATTGCCTGATCACGATGAATTGCAGAATGACCTCTTCTGATTTTGACGTTATGTTGCTTCATCAACGATGATACTGCACCTTGAAATTCTTTGCCAGGATCAACCTGTAGCAACTGTGGCAACTGTAATTGTCCTCATTGATAAATTCGTTTAAACACAGAAGCGACATCAGTTGCTGTTTTAGCTGATGACGGCTCTGCTTCCTTATATCTGCTTGCAACATCAACGACGGTTAACGCGTATTTGTATGTTAATTGACGTCTACCAATTTTAATAGTATCATGTGGTCAAAATATTATATCTGCTTGATTTGCGGCAGCAGAACGTGTAACACTTTCCGCATCGGCGAGTTTATCAATTGTAGATCTACTTTTCCATTATCCTTTTGGGCTATAATAAATCGATTCCATTATTTTAGTAATCGGGTGATTAATTACCGGCACCTAATACTAGTTTACCTTTCATTGCAGATCTTACCATCCAATCAGCTAATTATTCTCTGAAAGATTTTTATTTATTTATAGAATTTAGCGCATGAATTAACTTTACATCTGCAATATGTCGTTGCTGAAGATCTTTACTTTTATACGCTACATCATGAATATGACATGCTTGGTCAATCGCGTTTATTGGATACTCTCCAGGTCTTGGTTGATCTTGGTTATCAAGTCAGAAATCAAGTCTGTTACCAGGACCGTAATAATACCATCCATGAAGATGTTTTTCGCGGGATATTTTTTCTATGGTGTTCCTGGTAATTTATATAACGAAGCGGCAATATCACCGCCTGTCTGATTGTTAGAAATACATTTATATATTTTTGAACCACATCGTATACATGCGCCAGTAACCGCAAGCATTTTAATTCTTGTTATTATATTTGTTAAATTGTTGGTACTCGTAAAGGCTCAGCATTTTACACAATATAATTCCATATATTTGTTATATGGATGTAATTAATTTCTCAGCAACAAAAACAGAAAGAACCAGTTGAACAACATCCAGCGATACCAAATTCTATCCGAATGATAATAACTGGTCCTCTGGATCAGGTAAAACACAACAGCTACTTAATTTGATAATTAGATGGTTAAAATGGGATAAGTTGTATTTAGTTGCTCATTCTGTTGAAGATCAGCGATGTTAACGAATTTATAACTGATATTGATGAAGCGCCGTCTGTAGACGATCTCGATAGGCATTTAAACACTTTTGTAGTATATGATGATGTAATGTTAGATAAACAGTCAAATCCAGCTAGAATATTTTCCCGAGGAAAACATAAAAACACAGACGTGATTTACGTTACTCAGCGATATACACGAATACCAAAAGTGATCAGGGACAACTGTAATATTTTAGTTGACACATATACGCTAAGAAATATTCATCAGACTTGGTGTAACGGTGATATGGATATAATTAAATGAAAAACCTTCTTTGGCCGGGCACAGTCAACCCAACACCGTTTTATCACGATAAACTTGCATGACTCACGATCACGATACCGAATCAGTCTAGATAAAATATTTTAAAAGCAGCAGCAGGGGGTGGGGTGGTGATGTTTTCGGTGTTGTGCCCGATGCTGATTTTTTTCTGATAAAAATGCTGGTTTTATCGTGTTTTACGAGATTTGTTTACGTCTTTATCGTTTTCGGGCATATTTTATGTTTTTATCGACGATTTGAGATCTGTACAAACGTTTGCGGTTCACCGGCCACCCACCCGCTACTTAAACACTTAAAGCTGACCTAATTCCTGAATTTAATTCAAACTTAATAAAATTCACGCGAGCAAGTTCTTTTTTAAATTTATTTTTATTGTGGTAATAATAAGGGTAAGATCGAGGCTGTATTTGATAGGTGACCCTAAACTTCTAAATAGTGTTAGTGAAGTAAACAACTTTTTTATTTTATTCTTAGAGTAAAATGATTGGTTTTTGCCAGTGCCATGCTGAGTGTACGTGATGTAAATATGATCACGTGACCCTCATACGGGTACCCATTCGGCGTCTCAAAATTACTATATAACCATTGTTTTAGAGAAATAATCTCAGTCTGTGTTTAAAAAACTTGCTGTCAAGTCATTTATTTCTGTTTTAGCCAGTTTTCGAGTTACATGTTAACTTTTCTTCAGATTATTTTGATTCCAAAAGATTAATTCGTTTCTCTGGAAATATTTTGAGTGCTCATACTGAATTCTTGAACAAAGAGATTTCTTAAAACTTTCATTCGGATTTCCAACACCGGAGTGTTATTCATTGTGTTTCTACAAGGAACTGTAGACAACAGCACTGTACAGGATATATCATATGTCATCGCCTTCCCTCTTGGATTCTTCGTCAGGTCTCGAACTTGAGTTCACTAGAACATTTCATTATTAGGAGTTCTAAAATTTTATTCGTCGATTATCCTTGGATTATTTTTGGATTTGATTCTTAAAACATAGTTCTAATTTTTCATTATTACAGTGGGGTTTTTTTTATCCAGGAAATAAATTATTTGTTAAATAAGCTTGTTCTTTTCACTCTTTCTTTTGTTACAGTTTATTCGAACTTAAACACATAACATAAGAAATTTGGCCCTCGTCCTCGGATAATTTTGAGTTTTGGTTAAAATATTTTCAGAAAACGTTTTTTGAAATTTTAATTCCCCTAGTTTTTGAAATCTTTAGTGAAATCGGCAAGCTTATTATAAAATGTCATCAAAAGTGGAAACCAATTTTCAAAGACAGGAAAGAAAGAAAGAAAATCAGATGCAAATACAGTTACAAGAAAAACAAATAGATAAGGAAGAAAGAGAGAAAGAGAGGGACTATCAATGTAGAATAAAAGAAAAAGAAATGAAACTGGCAACTGAAAAGTACATTCATATTTCAAATCCAAATTTAAGTTTTGAGCTTGCAAAGAATATTAGGTTAGTGCCCTCTTTCAGAGCAAAAGGAAGTAGACAAAATATTTTACTAGTTTTGACAAAGTTGCTGAAAATTTGAAATGGCCAAGGGAACGTTGGACTCAATTATTACAATGTGTACTCAGTGGTAAGGCTAGTGATATTTACAATTCACTGTCAGTTCACCAAAGTGGTAACTATGATGTGGTTAAGGAATGCATCTTAAGGGATATGAGTTAGTCCCTGAAGCTTATTGGCAAAAAATTCAAAAACATTAGAAAAGAAGCTGGACAAACTCAGATTTGATAGATGGTGCTTAGCCAAGAAAGTTTAACGATATTATGAAAGTCTCAAACAACTGTTACTTCTTGAAGATTTCATACCTGTGTCCATAGTGACATTAAGACTTATCTTGACGAGTAAAAGATCGAAACCTTGGAAAATGCTGCTCGAGCTGCTGATGAGTATTCTTTAACTCAAAAAGTTCCTTTTGCAAATAAGACATCTACTCAACAGTCCTCTAACAGAAACGTATTTCAGCCTAATACAGGCCCTTCTGACTCTCAGACTGGCACAACCTCTAAAAATCAAGCTTCTGATAAGCTTGATTCAAGATCCTCGTCTCTTCCTACGAAAAAAGGACACGTTATTTCTGATTGCTACAAGTTGCAAAATAGACATCAGAATCAAGACAGGCCTATTCCAAATGCTTTTATTTCTAAGAGGTCAAGGTCACGGTAATGTATTGAAAGCAATACATTTGTTGGGTATAATAAACCACGATCTGATTTTATTATGGAGAATTATGAACCATTCATATCGAGGTGTTCTATATCATTGGGTGATTCGGCCAATCCTATCCTTATTAAAATTGTAAAGGACACAGGATCTTCTAAGAGTCTTTTATTTTCAGGCACGTTGCCTTTTTCTGAGAAGTCTTCTTCCAATGATAGTGTTTTTATTCAGGGAGTAGAGTGCGGCTTTGTTAATGTTTCTCTCCATTGTGTAAATTTGTCATCAGACTTAGTCTTAGGACCCGTGACAGTCGGCACAGTGTTTGTTTTACCCGTCGAGGGCATTCATTTATCACAAGTTCTAAATTATGCATTGTTCCGAATGAATTTAAATAATCTTGAAGTTCGTGATGTTCCAGAATAATATATTCCAAAATGTCTTTGAATGACTTCTCAAGAATTCCAAAGTAGTGTTTTGGTCCAAAATGTCAAGAAGCACTTTGTAATTCCAATGAATAATTTAAATAAATATTTTCTCTCAAATGATATCAGAACACAACTATAAGTGATTTCAAAAACTGATCATAAAATAGGAATGAACAATTGTTTACCAAATCCTCTACATACTAATTTCATTCGACCTAAGACACAACATAATTTCCTAGGAAAAACCTGGGCCTTGAGCTGAAAATGAAGTAAGCATCTAGCTCACGTCTTAAAATCATGAAAAAATCAGGTAGGCATTACCCTCAGTCACAGAAAAATTAGGCACATAATATAGATATACATAACACTGTCCAACGCATCATCTGACACAAAGACATATGTGTGTATTTTACATTCCACGAAATACATCATTTGATAGAAATAAATATGTGCGTAGTTTACATTTTGCCAAACATGTCGCCTGATTGAAAGACGTGTGTATTTTGCACTCTACCAAACATATCACCTCCAAAAATATCACCTGACACAAACACGTGTGTGTATTTTACATTCTTTTAATATATCACATACACAAAATCATGTATATTTTACATACTACCAATATACACCAGACAAATGATGTAAAACGAGTTTCCTTTAAAACAGGCTAATGCTGGTGAAGTTAGAAACGAAGATGTATACGAAAAGCTGTTTAATGCAAATAACATGTTTATGTGGTACCGTTGTCTTGAATGTAAAATAAATAAATAAAATAAATAAATAAACCTGCTAGTGGATGGAGATAACATGCTGCTGGCTTCTGCTTCTTCGTTAAATTTTAAAGGAGGCGAATAATCTAAGAAATTTGGCTTGGAAAAAATGAGTGATTTTTCCACTGTAATCATCGATACCATGACAACAATGCCAATGTAAATTAAGTGTTTTGTGACCACAACTTTAGAAAGCTTGCGTGACAACATTATACCTTAGATAATATATTATGTTCAACAAACTCCACATTATATCTCGTTTTAGCGCAGAAGTTCTTTTTATATTCAATTATTGGCAAGGGCTACATATTGCATCGTGTGGTGTTCAGTACGCATACCGAGACTGGGTGCGAGCAAATAAATCTTTTTGTCAAAACGGTCGTTGAATATTAATGTATGATCTAACGTGTTTTTATTATCTGTGGAAGGAATATGGTTTCCATAGGCAAAATGCTGCGGACGATGATCAACTAGTTTTAGCTTGTAAAGTCTTGACAATATTCATTTGCTTATTTTTGCCAAGTCGAGCCGATTTCAGCCTATATAAGAGCAATGCTGAGAAATCAATAAAAATCAATAACGTTCCTTAAGCCCTTTGAAGATGGTAGATCGACAGTTTGTCCAACTGCCATAAGTCTATGAGCAGATTCCAATTAAGTTCCCACTTGACTGACACGATCGCCGAAAAGGGAAAAAAACAAAACAAATGGCCTTCTTAACTATGTCAAAACTCCGACTTTGTAAATTACTGCTGGATCAGAGACAGACATTTCAAGGACGATTGACCCCTGCATTTTGCCACAAATGCCCACCCAAAAATGATTAAGGTCACCATAACCTTCGTTCTGTACCAGTCAAAATCGATCCAGATCTTGCAACAGAAAAAGACAAATTGCAAGAAAAATGCACATCCTTTATCAATGATTTCTCTCTTGACGACTTGTGCTGCTTCAACAAAATTCAATACAGAAACATGATTTGTGCCGATATGTGCATCCATTTAAGCAGTCATAACAAGACGTCTCTTGAAAGCGCAGCACATGACATCAGCAACGTGCTCAACAATGAGATACAGCTTTTAAAATCTCAAAAAATGGAGGCAACAATTTACCACAACAAAATAAGGCAAAAAGAACAAGAATCAATTCCTGCCAAAAATACATCTTGCACAGTCAAAGAAAGTGATGATCCTAATTCAGAACAGGAAGATGATGAACCAGATGAAAATAGCATTGATGCATATTGCGATAGCCTGAACGAACAACAGAACGAACCAAGCACTGGGGACGACAGTGTAACACAAGTGAAACAGACATACAAAATCTCAAGCAGTACCTCGACCAACCCGGACGTAAAAAAAACACAGAAGCTATGGCTGATAATGAATATAGTGTAGCTCTGCCTGTAAAGCAATAGGCAAGTCAAAAACAAAATGTAAAATTATGACAAGGTGTAACATGTACGCCTTGGTACCATGATACTTGTCTTGGTATTAGCAGAACAGACCCAATAGGATTCTGGCTCTGTACTCTATGTAGAAAAGTACCTAAATACCTTATAGCGATTCAGGCTTCCGTAAATGAAATGCATGCTTGTAAAATGGTCATTTTAAACCAAATACAAATAATGTCGAACAATATAGAGTCAATATTTGTAAACATAAACGACTAAACATCCAGCATGACAAAACACAGGCTGTGTAAGACAAATAAGCCTCAATGCAACTTGAAGAAACCAAACAGCAAACACTAGATGTCAAAGCTGAAACAAATAAGAATACAGCTGTACTGTTGCACAAAACACATAATTCAATTGAACTGATTAGAACTGACAAACGCTAATACAAAATATCCAAAGTCGGATGAAACGGCCACTAGTCAGACAGGAGTCAACCAAGAAATGTTAAACCAACAACAAGAAAGATATGAACATTCTCAGACAGATCAAAATGGACATAGTCATTTTTCTCCAAAACCAATAAAGACACTGATCATGGGATCATCTCTCCTGAAAGGAATCAACACCAGAAAACTTTCATGCGAGATACATGTGAAATCATACCTTGATACCACCAATGACAGTCTCAAAAGTGAACTGAACAAACTTGACCTAAATAAATACCATATAATTATTGTTTAAGTGGGTGAAAATGACGCTGATAGAGATGTGGAATTAATTCAGTTTGAGATCAAATACATGTCCCCCATCAACCAGTTGCAAGTCCAGGTAAACAAGGTCGTTATATCTGGCCTTATGTCAAGACGTGACGTGGATATGACGCAATATGATGACATGCTCATAAGTACTGGCAGATACTTCAACCTTCCATACACATCGAACCATGATAGCTTTTTGTTAACGTAGTTTTAAGCTATCATTTACTTTCTTTCACTCAGACCTGACCGCTTGAATGCATAGTGTATTGTACACAAAACAACACCAACCAACGTGAGTAAGCGCTAATCAACTGCGCAATACCAACACAGACAACAGAAAAGCCCCAGACTTGCAATGCAAGCCCGTAATGGGTGGGAACAGAAACATAAACAAAATACACGTAATACATGGCATGGTTATCGAGGCAGAATCGATCGTAATTCAACGTCCTGGAAAAGGGACCCTTCGATCCAACAACAGTACATACATGACAGACGTGACGTACCTAACTATAATTATAACCATTAGATACGTCCATCTAGGTACAATGATGATAATAAATGTACCTCAGTCAAAACTATGTATCATGTTCTTGGTGATATTTGTTCCGACTGTCTGTCAGTCCAAAGTGCTATTTATAATTGTTCATGTCAAGGCTATAATGTCTCTTCCTCTAACTCGGAAATAACTAATAAATCTGTCTTAATTCCTACAACGACTGGGAAAAATGCAAACTGTAAAGAAAGATTTGCAACTTATCAACCTCAGTGTAAGGCACATTTTACCAAAAATCGACGAACTAAGATTTACGATACAAAATGAATACAACCTTGCAGTAATCGGACTATGCGAAACGTTTCTAGATTGTTATTACCCGACTGTGCTTTCTTTATTAGCAACGTTTCTAGATTGTTATTACCCGACTGTGCTTTCTTTATTAGCAACGTTTCTAGATTGTTATTACCCGACTGTGCTTTCTTTATTAGCAACGTTTCTAGATTGTAATCTACCCGACTGTGCTTTCTTTATTAGCAACGTTTCTAGATTGTAATCTACCCGACTGTGCTTTCTTTATTAGCAACGTTTCTAGATTGTAATCTGCCCGACTGTGCTTTCTTTATTAGCAACGTTTCTAGATTGTAATATACCCGACTGTGCTTTCTTTATTAGCAACGTTTCTTTGGAAAGACGAAATCGAGCAGAAGACATAGGAGGACGGATAGTCATGTACAGTTCAAATAACGTAAGATACAAGAGAAGAACAGATTTCGAAATATCTACTATATAATCAATATAGATCGAGTTAAGTCTCCTCAATGGTCAGTCTAGTTATATCTGCTCAGCTTACCGACCTCCAAGCTCCATTTCATCATGGATTGACCAATTTTAACATGAGTTAGAGGCTGCTTTATCTTCCAACAATGAAGTAATTATCATGGGAGACTTTAATATCGATACTAATATCTGATACTAACACTAAATGGTTAAATATAATACAACCACACGACCTTACACAGGTAATAAATGCTCCAATAAGAGTAACAGCCTGTACTTCTCACCTGATGTACCACATTTACACTACCCATCCTGAAAGTCTCTACGAGATAAACGCAACCTGTTTCCCACTTAGTGATCACTATACCATATGTGCAACTTGTAAGCAACAGAACGCAAAGAAACACATTTTAAACTCCTATATACAAAACAGATGCATTAAAAACTTTGCTGCCAATGAATTTCTCACTGAACACAAAACTTTAACTCATCAACTTTCTCTACCATAGACCCAAATTATGACTTGTCTATTTGGAACCACTGTTTTCTTATTTTCCTAAATAAGCACGCTCCCATACGCATCAAAAGAATTAAACTATCAAATAACCAGAATGGTATAATAATGAAATCGCAGAGGCACAACGCAAACGAAACTTCTATTATAAATATAAAGACTTTACAAATTATCGTTTGTGGCGGAACAAAGTCAAATCACTCACTGTAAAACGCAAGCACTCCTTCAAAAACGCCATCTCCTCAAACAGATCCATCTAAAATCACTTGCGAGATCTAGCTTTAAGAAACATGCACCTCTAGCTCCATGTTATATTATAGCTGATTACACTAATGAGCTCAATATTGCAAACCAACTGAACCTTTTTTGTTTTTACTAATATATCCCAAACCCTTGACAGGTCTAATTTTGCTTAGCCTAATACAGATAAACTTACTAAATTCATGAATGGAAGGGTACGCGATCATGCTAGTTCATTATTCCCTTAATAACAATAAATGACATTTCGATATTCTCAATAAATGTGACACAAACAATTGAGCGGGTCTAGATGGAATTCACCTAAACACTTTAAAAATGTCGGCTTTATCAATCTCAGATTTGTTGAAAGAAATAATTACCTGTAGTATCACGTCATTGAAGTTAGCAAAAGTCTTCACAATTTATAAAGGAAATAAAAAGAATGACCCATCCAACTATCGACCTATGTCTGATCTATCTTTACTTTAAAACAATTATTGAAAAACATGTGAGGAAGCACATTTTTAGATATCTTGACAAGTTCCAACTCCTCCATAAATTACAATCAGGTTTTCGACAGACATTCATGTCAAACTGCATCGACAAAACTTATAGACTATTAAATTCGTTTGACCATTCGGTGCTCATCAGAAAACGTTCAGCCTACGAGTTATCCTCAAACTCAGTTGCCTGGTACACGTCGTATCTCACTAACATATATCAGGTTGTTTGCACGGGTAAACCAAGTCTT